>JAGDQP010037238.1:0-15854 GCA_022664845.1 Lepisma saccharinum | reverse complement strand
ATCCAAACTTCTGTTAAAATGTTTTAAAATTTGTACGACTTTCTCCTTTATAGCGCAGTTGTTAACACAACCTTTATAGCTGTAATATTTGTATGAGTATGATGTATTAATTTCATCTGGAAAACGACATTTCCTCCGTCCTTGTGATACTTCAATGACTTCCCGATCGCTTGTTATATGAGCAACCTTAAACTCAATTGAACGGCTTCCCAAACAATGATCTCTTTCCCATAAAGTAGGTATATCACGATTCGAAACTACAGAAAACTCAGCATTAGGGATCTGAAATCGAACACAAATCGCTAAATTAGGTTATGTTCCTGAAATGGCCAGATTAATGCGAATAATATATAATGATCTTCTTTATTACAAGTATTAAAAAGCAGATTTATGACTATATTATTTTGCAAACACACTTCATTATTTATTTTAATAGATGTGTTAAGCATATTGTTGGGACATCTTGATATTGGTGTGTGTAACATTTACTTACAGACAGAACTGGAACAATTATTTACAGAGTAATTAGATTCCTGAGTGTTCTGTGAGTCCATTTTGTCAAATTGCTTAGGTGAATTGTTTGGTGATAATTAGTATTAATTACATGTGGCATAATGCATGTTGTTAAAATTTAAACGAAGCATCAATCCTCATGGAGAAATTGGATACTGGCGTTTGTTTAAAAAATATAATGGGTTATTTCAAGTATATTTATTTAAAGAGCAGTTTTCTTACATTGTAATATTGTACTTTCCTTGGGTTGATATAAATAGAACCGATCGTTAAGCTTAGAGTTATGTTATCTTAGTTGCTGAACCATTGATGAACCACTGATTACTTATTTTCTAAGATTTGTCCAGTGGTAAATATTGCTGATTTGCAAAAGTAGTTTTATTATATTTTTACACCTTCTTGATGTTGAAACGAACGTTAATTATATGATGTTTAGTGTGGTGAAGACTGCGAAAAACTCACAAACGCAATTTGTTATTTTGATACCCATACTTTATTATTGGTCAGTTCATCCCTTCGATTTAAAAAAAAACAACGGGGATACAGGACCGAAAAGGTATTGGGACCTGCCGGTAGGACCCCTAATACTCATGAGTAAAATCTCCTGGTTCGTGATAGTTTCATCTTAAGCATCTCAATAATGCTTACTGGTTCCACATTACTGGCAGAGAAATGAACACACTATATGCAATTGTATCCATCGCTCTTAACTGTTGTAATGAGTCTTCAATACTTACATGGAGTGCTGCAAAACTTTAGGTCGTGGATCATTTTTCTTCTTATAGTCTTCTAACGTTCAACTCCGGGTCCTTTGCATCGTGTAGGACTTCTACGCCGAGAAGCTGGGTTAGGCGACTATGACGATCCAACACACCGTCATTAAGATCTAACAAACGCACCCACCGCCGTCAGTAAGAAAACCTAGATAAATGTAGCACACGATGCTCTGCTATCATACGTCATACTTTCAGTTCACAAATGTTTTAAAAGACATCTTAATACTTTTACCTAACTCAATTACATAAAACTAAATAATGTTACACATCATTGTGAAACCTTATTCAAACATTATTTTATCCAATAAGGTATACAATTTCTTGGGCTCATACTAATCGTTGTTGTCCAAAGAAACTGCGCTCTGCTTTTGCTATTTCTAATCAATCATTAGTGATTATTTCTATCATCATTATTGATTTGTGCACTTTTAAATTAAGTCGTTGCAAAACCCATTTCTGACCAATTTCTTGCAGAATCTCTCTAAGTTATTTTTCTTTATGAGTGCCTTTTATTTCCTCGATTATTTCTTCTTATATTCTTTACTTCTGCTTTTCATTTTCGTATCGTCCACTTACTTCACGATTCTCGCCATACTATTACAATATTCTGTTACCTCTTCATTATCCATCAATTCTCTTCCAAGTGCCTTCATCATTCCTTCCTGAACTATATTACTGTCTGGTTGATCGTCAATATTAGTTGTACACACTTGTACTTAATTAGTAGAAATATGTTGAAAATTTGACATTTAAACTTGGATTCCTGGCTCTGAAGTATACCCGTCTCTCTTCTCCACTTGCACTACCTTATCAATTCCATTAACATTTTTTGTTTGACACCATGTGCTAAGCATGTTATATTCACTTTTTGTGTTGCTAGTGTATTGGTACGTTAAATTGCGTTTGTCTATATTTATTACAGTGATATTTTATTGATGGAATCAGAGATCCCAATTGTTGGATTTTCTTTTTTAATGTTATTACCAAACCCTTGAAGTCATAAAACTTTGAACTTTCTTGAACTGTAACAATACTGTTGATGCAACTAGAACATTGAACTCTGTTAGTCACTTGGCAGTTTAAAGTGTTATTATTCTGAATATCTAGTGACTCTGAGAACTAAATTCCTTTGTGTTTCTCCGCTTCAAATGTTTGTGGAGTTTCACTAGCTTTGTGCTCATATTTTTTTCTAGCAGCACACCAGCGACTGTAATGGTGTCTCTGTGACAAGTCCAGCATTTTGTAGTGTAAGATGGACATCCATTGGGTGTAATATGCTTTAATCCCTAACTAACAAACAAACTCTATGACTTACGGAAATCGCAAGTTCATCTCCGCAGTAACAAACTTTCCACATTGGATTCGATCCTGGGCAACATTAAACCAGTTTTCATAACAAACAAATACTTCGTGCAGATCTCTACTAATATTGTCCTCCCAACGGCTTCTTTCCATCCGGGTTTCCAACTAGGATAGACTATAGTCTTCGTTTTCTCTCATCCGAACTACATGCCATTCCCACCATAGTCGTCGCGATTTCATTATTCTTACAACATCGGGCGAGTCTTACATTCCATGGAGTTTTTTATTATGCAGTCTGCCCCATTTACCAGGCATTTCGTCCCGTTTCGGCCCGTGTATCTTTCTCAAAAAATTTCAAAACACACGTAATTTATGTTCATCTGCGAAGGGCGTGCTCGAACTTTTGCGACGATAAAGTATTACCGGCCATAAATAGCTGGTCTGTATATTCTCAGTTTCAACTTCCTTGATATTAATTGATATTTTAGAAGTTCTTGAACTGATTAGAAACATGCGTTGCCCGATGATAAGCGTCTTTTTATTTCTTTCGTTAACTCGTTTTTGTTTGTCAAGTATGCTCCCAAGTATTTAAATTTGTTGGCTTGCTCTAGGACCTCATCCCTAATTATTGTTTTTTTATTTCCTTCTTTCTCTGTGTATCGGCTTGTTACCGTGTATTTTGTTTTATCTATGTTTACCTATAGACCTATTTCATCTCGTGCATTTACTAAGACATCGGTGTTACCTTGTAGTGCATCTATATAGTCCCCTATTAAATATATATCATCTGCGCATATGAACAGTTAATTGAAACCATTCAGTGTTAGTCACCGTTTGTTCCCTTTAATTTTTAAAATAGGATATTCTAAATCAAAGTTAACCAGTGGTGGTGATAATGCATCCCCTTGTTTCAATCCATTGCGAATCTAGAAACTGTCTAATATATTACTACTTATCCTTACTTTGTTTATGAGGTTGCTGAGACTCATCTTCACTAATTTAACATAATGTTTTAAATTCTAAATCGTATCAGGATACTGTATAAATTTTCACTTTTTATAGAATCATATTCTTTCTTAAAAATCAATGAATATCTGATGAATCGTCCAATTATTCTCCCACTTTCTCTCCAAAATGTGTTTCAAGGCGAACATCTGGTACACCGTGGATCTATTTCTTCTAATTTTACATTGGTCATCTCCCGTTATTTCATCTAATTATACACTTAGGCGTGTTAACAGAATACATGTATTACTTAATACTTTGTAACAGGTTGGAAGTAACGAGATTTCTCGGCAATTATTACAATCCGTTTCATAGCTTTTTTGTAAAACGGAACTATTACTGAGGTTTCATTTTCCTTTGGAAGCTCCTTCTTTCTCCACATAGCTCTTTTCAGTTTACGCAGTTACTTGATTGATATCATACCTAACTCTCTAATTCATTCGGCTGAAATATTGTCTATTGCTGTTGATTTTATTTTTTTAAAGTTATTTATCGACATGTCGATCTTGATCTTGCTAGACTTACGTGCCCACGGTCCTGCAGTATATATTTCAAAATTTTTTGTTTGTTACCCGCTGATGGATATTAAGAAGTTGGTTGAAATAGCTTTTCCACACATTGACAATGTTAATCGGATCTACCAGAAGATCTCCACGCTCATTTCGAATCATTCCTAATCTCGGCTACTAACCTTTTCTTAGCGAGTTTACTCCCTTGTATAGATTTCGTATGTTATTTGCCATGAAATTTTCCTCTATCTCTGACTCTTCTGCGTCAGATATTCTCGCTTTCTGCTTTTGAACTCGCATTTGCCGCTGTGTCTTGCGTTACTATAGTGGTTGGTATTTGATTCGTTTTCATTACTTAGCCATTACTGCCTTTTTGGTTTTCGTTTCGTCATGAAGCTTAAGGCATTCTTAATCAAAACAAGGTTTGTTTTTCTGTTGTTTCTTCTCACCCGATAGTTCCTTCGCTGCATCCTTGACTGTTGCGCGAATTTTCTCTCACATCTTACATCAATTACATTATTAAAAGCGTTATTAGTATTACTCAAGTCGGCTAAGATTTCGATCCTATTTCAGAGTTCTATTTGGTAATCTGCTTTTATGCTCAGATTATGTGATCTTTTAACTTCGAATTTACGTTGTTTTCATCCCTCTCTTTCTCTGTTTGCGATGCATAACTTTTTCCTTACTTTTGTGATCAATTATTGATGGTCGGTGCCACCTTCCGTTCCGTTGTAAGACGTAACGTCCATTATGTTGGTGTGTCTTCGTCTATCCACTAATGCGTAATGGATTAGTTCAGAGTTTTGCCGTCCGGATATATCCATGTGTATTTTGTGTTTGTATGTCTTGTTTGTTTTTCGAAATCGTGAAAGTTATGTCTTTCTCCATTGTTGTTGGTCTTTCCGTGAAGGCTGTATTTGTCTCCAGTAGGTTTATATTTTTCTTCCCTCCCCACCTATCCGTTGAAATCACCCAACATTATTGTTGTATTAAACTTAGCTTCGATGAAACAATCTGTCTAGTTCATTTTAATATCATTAGCCAACTCGGTCAGAGCATAGACATTTATTAAAACCGTTTTACCTAATTGAGTACGTATCGTAACGTACGATTGTATTTCGTTTACGTACTCAATATTCTGCTCCGCCGGAATGACACTGTTCTTAATGAGGGATCATGTTTTAAAATCGTCAGACTGTGTTCCCTCGTATTAGAAAGCGTACTTGCCCGGTTGCCCGTCCGGATGATATTTTGACCCTCCCATTAGACATATTGTATCACTAATATGTCCAGCTAGTACTTTCTCCCGTACTGCCACCTGAAGAGCGCCCGTTGTGTATAACGTTCGTACCTTCCACATTTCTATTCAAATATCTTCCTCAATCCTGTTCTTGAAGAAGAACCCTAAAGTAGTCCCTGCCCGGAGATTCGAATGAGGAACTAGTTTACCTCCGGAATATTTTTCCCCAGGAGAATCCATGAATCATCTGTTACTATTCCTTGACTTGGTTTAGTGGTGTAGATGTGTCACCTCTAAGACTTCGTAGTAAAGGCAGACATTCCGAATGTCTTCCTCTATCCATCTCAAAACCTTAGCGATGTCATTCATCTTCAGCCTCGTGCTGCTTCCTTTCACCATGAAACTTTTGTTCGGGGTTATCTTCCCCTAGCCTTTGTATCCCTCTAATAACTGCACGGCAGCAGTACTGGTCTTGGTCCGTCCCGGAATATTTCCTGTACTCAGTATATCTTGTCGGCATTCCACTATTGCCACCTGGGGAGGTGCCTTGTGGGAGACCAGTAACTCCAACCCGGTAACATTTGCTTGCGTTCGGTATATTCATCGAAGAATATTTCTGCCCGTTCCATGTTGATTGTTTATTATCATCATCAATTTGGTAACTCCGGACAATGTTCATGGCGGAATCCAAAGTCAAATTTGGATATGATTTTAACATATTCTGACGCCTAGTATCTGAATGTTTGTAAGATCAACTATAACCTTATTTATATGAGTTAAACTGACACCTCAACGTTTCAATTTCCAACTTTTTCACAAATTGGTCAGCGGCTTTTCTCATATGTGTCTTCATTCTGAAGATAATAGGTATTCGTTTTACTTGATTCTATTTTACTTCATTAAACTTTTTCTGTGACATTTTTGTAGCTGAAGCCATTTTATTAGAAGCAAACCCCGGCTTATTGGCTATATGTCCATACAAGGCCTTTAACGCTGCTTCCTACACAGAATATGATAACATATCTATCGGTTTTTGACTAAATTTGTCTTTAATCTGTTGAAATGCTCCTACATCTATACATCCTAGTAACACGTCTGTTTTATTGTCTTCGGAAATATCATGCGCCTTGCAAAGTAAAGAAAAACACTCTAAATATAACTGAATATTCCCACTTGTCCTGTCGAACGTTTGAAAAACCAACTTGACTGCAGCCATTCTTTCGGAAATCACTTACTGAAAACAGAATAGCAACATCATCCCAGAATTTCGTTCACAAGTGTAAAAAAAATTGACGGAATCAAACCTCCACTTGCTAATTTTTTTTTCTATTTTTGATTTACTGGAAACAAATTCTTGAAAAGGTACTACTAATCATCAGGATATTACTTTTGGCATGTAGCCCAAGTTCACCAAAAATAAGCAAGCCCATAGAAACACACCATTTTCAGAAAGTCGAGAACAAAATTATATAACTGATATACAATTATTTTATGGGTCTTACATATTCAGAAGGGTGTAGAAAATTAAATAAGGTATCACATCTGACAAACAATATGGCAATTAATTACTGTAGTTTCCTTACGCTATGATAAGGAAAACAATTACTCGATTGTGCAGCAGTATGCCATATAGTTTCTTACACACCTACTACATTGGTTAGTTTATCTGAGATGTTACTTTATTGGTCGACATATTTTAGGCCCAAATCACAGCTGGATAATATATGTGAGAGTTATTTAAATTAAAATCAATTCAATAATTTAAAAATATATAATAAAACAGTGATTACCTACTACATCTCCTTATATCATTATGCCCTTTTTTTCATGAAGGACAACAAGTAATGGTAAAAGGAATTAAATGGCGTTAAAACTAAATACTTTTCAACAAAAAAATTTGTAATCGAAAAATTTTGTATCACTGACGATATATCCTTTGAATACTGGTAAGATTAATGTTTTTCATGTCAAACTCAAACCCCCGAATAATTGCAAGACGCGAAATGCAATAAGTTAATATGAAGCCTAATTGGAGTTATCAAAAAAATTAAAAAGATATTCCAAACAATATAACAGTAAGTTTACCAGTTAAGACCTAGATAATAAAACAGTTTCTACTACCATTGCTGCTTCTATTACTACTGATGGTATCACCACCACCAGCATTAGTTCTAAAACTATCCGTAATTACTTTTGTCCACTAATAATGCTACTAATGTTAGTATTATGCTAATTCTGAAACTATCTCTACTATTACTACTAGTCTAATTCTTATACCATTAATGTTTCAACAAGGGACAGTTCGACATGAGCGCCACCCATGGTCTGGTTGGAAATCGGAGATCGGTCAAGATTGTTTGAACGCGTTACGTTATGCGGATCCACATCGAACGACACCGAAATTTGCCACATAGATTGAGTGTGACCATGAACCGTCGGCACCTGCACTCATTAGGAAACTTCGTGCGTGGATTTTTTACATTATGAGTGACTCTGTTGTTACTCAGTGCTGTCGCTAATACTGCCAATACCTCTACTACTACTATAACAATAATACTATTGATTCTCTTGTCCCTACTACAACTAAAACCACAACTACTACTACTACTTCTACTTACGTCGCCTTTGGTGCCACAATAGCTGCTTACATTATTTACACTACAAGTTCTACTGAAACACTAATTTTCTTTTTAATGTTACTCCTAACATCACCATTTCTGTCACTACCTCTACGATTTATTCAACCATTAATGCGGTATTTAATCTACCAAATTACACAGTAATACTACAACTGATACACAACTACAATTCGACTACTACTTCTACAACCACCACCAATATTATTACTACACATAATATTGTAAACGATTACTAGTAATAATAATATATTTACAACTTCAACTTCTGATATCAATGTCCTCTTGCAAACACTGAAAAATTTGCTTGGTAAGTTCTCATACTGTTTGCTTATTTGTGATCAAAAACTTCCTGATACAGGAATAAGAACAAGAGGGAGAAGCCTTTTGTCCAGAGAGATTTAACAGCTTAAGTTGTGATGTTAATCGTCATTCGGCAAGCAACGTGGACTATTGTAATAAGCCCACCGTATTTATTGTTGATTTGAACTAGACCAGGAGGCAAAGAACATTCTGAAGAGCTTTTTAGAAGGGAGAAAAAGGATTGTTCTACATTTCGTAGAATATCAATGTAATATTCGGGCAGTTTCTGATTTTCGAGCTATGAACAATCACATTTGTTTTTACGCTGAATGCCGTTTCATCTGCCCGAATACCACGACGCTATTTAGCCCGAAATGTACACTTTGTTCTGCATATTGCGCGTTTTCTAAGTAACAGTAAGTAAGTAAAATATCGGAGAGATACCGATATGGGTTTATCTACTGACAGGTAAATGCGACTCATGCAAGGAAGCTTTTTGATTTCTCTTATTAGGGGAAAGACGTGAATATGGAAAAACTAAAATACTCAAATACGTATTTCAGATCCGTTTACGATACTTGCCTCAACTTGTCATGGTTACTAATGATAACAAAAAATGATCTGATATATGTCGAATTACATTGTGTTAAATCTGTAGTTAATAATCATGTATTTTAATGTACAGCTCTAGCATGGCAAACACACAAACTAATACAATAGTCAACGCAATTTAAACTTTTAAAGATAAAACTGACAAGCATGGTCAAGAATGTGTCACACGGACCTCTGAATCAAACATAGTCATTTCGAAAGAGATAACAGAGAAGTAGGGTAAAAATAACGTGTCTAGGACACAGAATAATATAGTATTATACCTTTTTAAGTCTATTTTTAAGTACTAGCTTATAGGGAAGTTCCTTGGAGTGTTGCTAACTGAATAATTTTATCACTAAAATTGATAGATATTAAAATTAATAGAGTCTCATATATAGAGCTTTAGATACAAGCTTTAGCGTTAAAACGTGAGGCGATAAATTGAAAAATACATTTTAAATTGTATTTTTTTAGATTTTTAGTTTTAATTTTTAACTTTGTCAGCACAGATTTACAAATGTGACTATGTGGTTGGAATTGTGAGTGTTTTTTCTTCTTCTTTACTATTTTTACTCTTCTTTTTCTTGCTGCGATGGGAATGTCTAGGGCTCCAGACAAATATTCAAACTCTCGACATGCTCCCATCGTGCTCCGGTTTGATACTTCACATTCTAAGACCGGCTTGTTTCTATTTTAATTTAGCACTATGGTGAACATACTCATAAGCACACTTACTTGTATAGATATGTGGCATTACCTTCTTGTATAGAGACTTCACTTCTGTAACTCGCCTACGCTTACTTGCATAGAGACACGCCACACAATTTTATTTCTACCATTAAAAATAATTAATATATAGTTTTTGTTGGCATGAGAAAATTCTCTGCACTAAATATAAAAAATAATGACAGTTTCAGTAAGAACAGTAGGGTACAAACCATACTGCTGTTACCACTAATAAAATTTATTTTATGTTATTAGTAAGTTTCATCTGTGAAAAACTACAGCTTCTCACCCTCCTAAAAAGACTATGTCTCATTGAGATTTGAAACCCTAAAAACTTTCTTTCTTCAAAAGTCTTTTAAATGTTTTCTTAGGGGTTCATGATGAAATCTCGCATGACATTGCTCAGAATATAACCGAATAACGAGTGTTCGTTACTGATGAGATGAACTTGTGATTTCCATAAAGTTTGTTATTCAGTATTTGTTTTTAATATTAAAAGAATTGCAGTATTCTTGCCACAGAGATTTTTCGTTTCGAGTTTTATTATATGATCAAATCAATTATTTTGTTTTAGAAAAATGAAATAGCATATTGTTATTATATTTGTCTGACTGGTCAAAACACATTTTAATAGTTTGTTCGTCACTTTCGAAATCAATATGAACCGTGAAACGTTCACAAAGCGCGAAGGACATTATATAATAATCTTATTGAAATCGATGTTACCTTCTGCTATACCACCAACATAAATATATATATATATGGAACAGAACTATATTCATTTTTAATCCGCTATATGATGAATAACTATTGATTCGCATTTGAACAGAAGCAAATAAGCGAGTGACAACAACGAAAAGGATATTAAAGTTCAAGTAAAAACAAAACGAACCTGACGCCATATGTTTCCTGTCGTATTTAAAGTCGTTTAGTTTAGTTTTGATCACGACTATACATTCGATTATTTTTTGAATAGGAGCAAAATAGAAAAGAAACAAAACAAGTTTATATTCCACGAAATATTTGTATCATGAGCTGAATTTCTATAATGAAGTTATATCTATAAAATCTTTTATTAAAATTGAGGAGTTTGATGAAATTGGAGCGTAAGCGAGGTTACAATCTTTTTCCATCAAATACATAAATGGCTTCTATCATGCTTGAATAACCCTCTGTCAAAATTTCAACTCAATATCTAGATTCTAGAGCTCAGGACAGCTGTTTGAATCCGACAACTGTCTAAAACAATGTATCCTGAAAACATATTAACACTTAGCAGTTGCTAATACGGTGTGCTTCCTACCAAAAACTGTATTTTCCCTCCAAAAGCAAAAGTAAAGCTGTGTGCCGTACTATGAGAAAATTTGTCCCAGAGTGTACCACAAAACCAAGAAGAGAGTGCTCAAGGTGTTGACTTTTTACATAACAGTGAGAATGACTAAAGGAAAATATGAAATAAGATAAGTTTAAAGTAGTATGCTTGATATCTTTTCGCGAAATATTTTTATCAGCTATAGATTCTTCAATATCCATAATAATTTTAATATTTGCTCTTTCATTCCCTATCATTTGCTTTCGGTTGCTAGTATTAATAACAAACATAGGGGGATTTTCACGAAACTATGTGTGAGAATAAAACATGTCAGTATTTTTTTTAGTCATAATATTAAATGCTGTATAACTGTCCTACATTTTAAGATATTCAGTCTTAGAAATTTCTAGGTTTAAGCTGTCACGAGGGAATATTTTATTACGACCATTCTTTAAATATAATATTTTTAACTTTACGTTGATCAGACTTACTTGCATCCTTTCCTAGTGTGTCGTCTTCACGACTAGTTTCAAAGAGAACAATTACGAAATCAGGCATATCAAAGTACTGTGATTAAACATTGTTGTCTATATCAAATTTGAAATAAGTATAAGAGACATGGCTTTGTATACATTGATACGTATGAAGTATTTGAGGCTGTCGAAGTATATTCATTGCATGACTATTTTCATATTCAACGATCCATTGAAGTAATCATTAGTTTCCCAGGATGTGGTAGTGTATTATCATCTAAAGTAGCTTTGTCTTCCAACGATAACATGAAATAACATTATTAGCAATCCTTTTAAATGTTATTCGAAGATAACCCTACTACATAATTTCTTTATAATCACTAAATAATCCGAACAGTAATCGCAGGAGGAACAGCTTTGTGTATAATTCCGTAGAAGCTTTTAATCACTAACTAGTCCACCTGAGGTATAATATTCAATCTCAAGCTTTGAGAATCGAAATCTAGCAATAGCATTTGATGTGATACCGGTATAGTATATTCTATCAATTATAGTGCCATGCTTTCTTATCTCTACCTGAGAAAATAAATATGGAATAAAATTATCTATTAGTTTAACATTTGATCAAGTTGTAAAAGTTCCTCTAGCATCTCTTACAATAACATTAAATCTTATTTAAATTGAAAATAATGGGGGTGAACATAACTGTTACCAATATCTTTATTTGCTTCATTTAAATTGTTGAATGTTGTACGATTCAGTGGGAACGAATGATATACATATATCTTAATAAACTCCATCATTTACAGACTATATTATATTTAAATATTATACTAAGGATATTTAAGAATCGTCCTTGAACATGAGAATAGCGCTTATTATCGCACCACCAAGACTAATTGGTACGTGCCATTCATTAGTAACACTTATTTCCATTGAGCGTATATGACTCTGTTGAATAGAAAAAAATAAGATATTGTGGCTCATAAGGAATTGGCTCCCAGAACTCTGTTAACTGATTAAATGTTGCTATAATGTTTCTTTATTTATGTTTATAAACCCCATATGCTATAACCATGCCTCTTGTACTAGATTACACTGTATGTTATATGTCTCAATAGTTTTGCATTTTGGAAGAAATTGACATGTGTATGTTTCTTCTGACTTGAGATCGGTATTATTCTTGAAACTCAGTTATTTACCAACGGTTCTAACATTAAAATTTTGTGCAAATAGTGTGAATTTCATGTGATGAGTCACATTATTTTCATTGTAAGGTACATATTTTCGTACTGCTCTTTCTAATGTTGATGCATTATACTGTTCTGGAATATATTACGCTTATGCCCATTATAGAGGAAGATATTATTTTTTGTTGCATTTGGTATTAGATAGATGCTATAGAATCCAATCTGTCCAATTTTTTGAAATAATAGTTATGATTATCAATCACATTATGAAGATTCAATCGAAGCTTCTGTGTACTCTCTGATAAATACAATACCGTATTTTAATAATAGACTATATTAATACTTTAAAAAGTTTCATGGTTAGACATCTTTTATTAAGTACTCAAGTTTTAATGTTTCAATAACTTGTCAAAAATTATACCCAACAGACCAGAAGTTCAGTAATTTAATACAAAGATGACCGCAAATTACATAATCAAGATTTTATATTAGATCACTATTATATTCAACTATTTTATTATTAGGACACATATATTCAATCAGAGACTGAGGAGGCGCACAACGAAGCGAAACAAATGACGGGTGCAATTTCAAACGGGTCCTTTTTTTTAAAAAAAAGAAAATGTAATTCAGATATTGGCATTGTTGAGTTCATTTTATCATTTTCTAGTGGATTAGTAAGATTAGTAAAGTAATAGATTGCGATTCCAAATCTTCTACAAAATAATTTAATTACCGTAAGAAATTAAAGGATAGAATCATAATTAACAGTAAAAGTTATATATATTTTTATCTTTTCCAATATCCTTTTGCAAGAAGGGAAAATTTCGATAAACTAATTTATCTCAAACATTGTAATTTATTAATAGCTGCGTTACTTTACCTTATCTTAGAAAAATAAGAAGTGTATAACAAATGCTTTTCTCAATTTCCCAACATTTATGGCGTTTGAACAACGACCAGTGTTTGGAAATGAACGTCTCAAATATGTATGGTTCATTATTTCCATACCAATAACGTATCCAATGTGTTCCAGTATTAATTGATTTATCTAAATTAATAACAGAAGATTCTAGCTTTAAGGGTGGTGTAAATGGTAGATTATAAGGTATAAATACACTTCTACTTTTTATAATTCAATCTTGATCTATATGTTCGATATCATAGTAGGTGAGCGCTTCTTCTCTCTCTGTTTCTTTGTAAGAACGTTAGCACTAGATATAATTCGTGTTTCCATAACTTCATTGTGACGTTTCTATTCATCAAGCTTTTTGTTTATCTTTCTTTGCATATATTCCTAATATTTCTATATTCTTAGTATTCAATTATTTTAATTCATGTGATGAAACATAAAATGCTACATACTTTGAGTCCATAATAGACGAAACTATATTTAATATGAAATCATGTTTTCTTATTAGTTTCTCTGAAGAATGCAGCTCCGTAGAGCAATTGTTGCGTTTTCCCCAAGCCATATAATAGGTGTTAGTTTATAACCACCAAACCATTCTTCGTTTTGTATTCGTCGCCATTGCTACGCCCAATTAAGAGAATTTCTTATTTAAACCAACATCTTTATTAATATCTCGATCAAAAGTTTTAAACTCTAACTCTTGTCTATCTGATATGTCTTTAAAATTTTTATAGGTGATGTCGTGCTCTCGACATGCTTGATCTAATCTATTTATGCCTTAATCATCTCTTGATAATATTTCACATAAACCTGTTCTTAGGACTGCAAAATTCATAATTCGGAAGATGTAGTTCGAAGGGTAGTTTATTAATAATATGTTCATTAAGCTCTTACCATCAACATTCTGCCAAAATGTTAGTAGAAGAATATGAATTGTTTTATGAAGTATCCCAATCCCTTTGGATTCGAAACAGTGAAATTAAATAGTAGAGATGTAATCATATCCATTATGTCCACATTTAATTATAAAAATATTTTAGCTGCTTCTTTACCTGGTATAATTAATAGTTTATCCATTAATTTTCGAACATCATTTATCCAAATGAATTGTTGTGGGAGGTATGTATATTGTTTAACCTCATTGCTTTCCTTCCTTCCTCTCACACCCTCACCTAAGTAGGTTCAAGCCAAATAGGTTTAATTATTGTCTTATACTTATCACTGGAGCTTGAATTTACCCTATTCTGCGACGGGTCATAAAATTGATATAAGGCATTTGCCTTTTTTAAATCACCTTATAAATTTCATATTCCTCATCAGTAAAGACTATCGGTTGTTTACGTGTGAATAACTCTCATAAGCTGTCTCCTTATTTTTTCGTAGAACGGAATCGAAGGATACTGTGTGATTTTACTCTCACTGTATATAATTAAATCATCATTATCAAAGAAAACGTTATACGAATCTGCACTACTCAATCTAAGTTAAGAGAATATAAACCGAATACTTCATCCTTATCAGACTTGTAAGTACTCAAATATCGACTCGCTAATGGACCTAATTGATTTTCTGACTCATCATTTTTTTCTAAATTCAGGTAATCCCTTAGGTTTTGAAAATACCTGTTTTCCAAATGACGCATCTGATGTTAGTGGATAATTATTAATATTTTTTGTGCTACAGGTAATGTATGCAATTATACTTTTATTTTTATCGGTCAACAATTTACTTTCTTTCATTGACTGTCAATGGCTTCAATTAATGTTTTTCCTTGACTCGTGTTTCCATAATAGCTACGGTGGCCCTCTTTCTATTCTTTGAAGCTTTTCGTTAAAAATGTGTAATTCAATAATATTTTATTTTCGATTTAACATTATAAAAAAGACAATATTATAAGAAAAATAAACGTCTGACGTAACATACGTAGATTGATTAAACGTAATTATATAAATAATTACTCGACTCTAAAATGATCGGATTTATTTTTATACTTTCCATCGTTAGATTTTCTTGTCATATAGATTGTTATAAAGCTCCTTCATGCTGTGTT
Source organism: Lepisma saccharinum (assembly GCA_022664845.1). NCBI lineage: Eukaryota > Metazoa > Arthropoda > Insecta > Zygentoma > Lepismatidae > Lepisma > Lepisma saccharinum. Next base: position 312 of record JAGDQP010037238.1, on the reverse strand, counting down.
ATAAAACATATATATGTTTTAAATCCGTATGTCTTGACGAAATATACATAAAGTTTGTATTGTACCTTATAAGCTGCTCCGGAACTTTACTATATGTTTGTGCTAAGCAAAAGCAATTCTTTCCTTTATGTCTACCCTTTGTGAAATATTTCCGCACCTCATTCTGACCTTCTAATAAACAATCATCAAAAATAATAACATAATATTTCTTGCAATCATCTAACTTTAAAAGAGAAGGATTGGATGTAGCCAAATTAAAGTTGGAATCTTTCTTGTACAACATTATTAATGCATTGCAGTTGTTGATACTTG
>JAGDQP010037237.1:0-18709 GCA_022664845.1 Lepisma saccharinum | reverse complement strand
AAAATTGGAATTCAAGATTATCATTACGGAAAAATTAAATCTTTCATCACTCGCATGAAACATTCCTTTTTGGCCATGTGGTGATAAAGCTACACTAGATGGACATCCGGAAAGGAATGGGAAAAGCCAGAGGCTGATATAATAAGATCATGGAAAAACAGGTTTCCTCTCCAAGTATATCGTCGCACCTCCGAAATCGGTCCTATGCTTCCCACAGGCGCTGGCTATGGCACAGGCTCGCGCTGATGAGATAAAGAAGCAGGTAGAAAATTAAACACAAGCGTACTGAACCTGGGTATTGGAGAAGAAAAGCGTAACGATTATGTGCAGCTGCAGGCGTCGATGTGGAGGAACGAGGGGTATGCGGACGAGAGAAAATCGAGTTGTTCCAACAACACTTGGTTCCTCAGTAGAGAATAGTAGTATATGAGAGGAGCCCGGATACATGAGAAGCACGAGTGTTTTATGCAGGAGCCCCGTTAAAACCCCGCTGTATATCCAGTACTCGAAAGATGAGGAAACGGGATACGGGCATTACAGTACGATCACTTACACCATATCATACCTACGAGTGAAGGGGTGCTGCGATATGTGCCTTGGGGGGGTATGCGAATCGTTTACGACATCAATGCAAGTATGTGTGTTCGTTTTCTAAAGCCCGCCACACCATCAAGGACGATGAGAAAGGACGATTTAAATGTAAGGATTGCTATAGAACATTCCCCTCACTGGAGTGTATAACCAGCCATAAAAAGCCGCAAAAGAAATGTAGGGCTGTATGTGACAGATTAAAGGAATGTGCCGACTGCCGTGCCCGCACCTATATCTAACGACAGAAAATCCCGCACGAATGTGGCCAGTTAAAACCATGGAGTTACAACACGAAGATAAATATTTATTTATGATCTATGATGTGGAGACTACTTCGTGCTCTAGATACAAAGGAAGACCGCCGACACGAAGTCAATCTCGTGTGTGCGTTTCACCACTGTAAAGAACATAAAGATAAGGATACTGGTGCCTCATGTATGGTCTGCGGGGATCCGGAAAATGGGGGTAATCGTGATTTCAGTTTTAAGACCATGAGTGAGTTTATTGAGCACGTACTGGAGGAACGGGACCAGATTCGTCGCACCGTATGCCTAGTCCACATTGCGTCCCGTTACGATAGCGTACTGGCGGCACGAACGGCTAGAGAGGGTCAAGGAGTGCGCAAGGATATTAATATGATTGCCCAAAAGAATAAAATCATTCAAATAACGCTGCGTAAGCAAATTATCTTCCCAGATACTTATGCCTACATGGGTGTTAAACTAGCGAGTCTCCCGAAAACCCTAGGATTGGATACCAATCCCGAAAAGGTGAATTCCCTTTCCATAGGGTGGAAAACCAAAACTATAAGGGTCCAATCCGACCCTTCGCAATATTTGCCGCGGAGGGTCGTAAGAAAGAGGAGTACGATTCATTAAAACAATGGCTTGACGAGTGTAGTCAGGACGACAACTACATCTTCGACATGCATAAGGAACTATGGGCATATTGTAAAAACGACGTCTTCATCCTGAGTGCTGCGGTTATAAACTTCTCTAACATCATCGAAGAAAGAACCAGAGGAATTCAGTGTTTCCTATCGGTTTCAACAATAAGCTCGTGTTCGCTATACGCGTGTTTCGCACTCTGTACATGCCGGAAGACACCATACCTGTGACCTTTCCATTGGGATACCACAAACAAGACCGCCAGAGTAAGAAAAACCTTCAGTGGTTAACGTACATCTCCAGGTTGCATAACCGTGAAATTATACACGCAGCAATGGTGGAGAGGTCCATGCAGGCCCGCATAAATTAGACGGGTAAGTAGAAGAAGAGTTGCAAACCTATGCCTACGAATTCCTGGGATGCCTCTAGTATGGGTGCCCACGTACATAAACCAAACCTTAGGCACAAACCTATCGGAGAAGGGGAAATCTTTAAACAACGTTTTAACCGATATAACGCGAAAAAACAGTCCTTAGAACGATTATGGTGCAAGGTCATTGAAATATGGGAATGCGCCTGGGACGAGTACGTCCAGCACAATAGAGTTATCCAGGAATTTATCCGAACCGAGTGCGCTGATCTTTTGGCAGAACAGAAGTATTCCGGTTTCTGTACACCTGTAACGGTTCTGAACGGCTACGGTACCTGGATGTAACATCACTATATCCAAGGGTTATGGCTCGCAAATCCATCCCACATCTGTGTGTCAACCAAAGATGTACAGGAAGGATTTCCCCGATTCAACGATTACGAGAGACTATATGACTGTACAGTGGACCCCTTAAATCCCTCGCTTTTCCTGTGCTTCCTTATAAGTGCAACGGCAAACTAACGTTTCAACTATGTCAAACTTGTATCGAAAAACACAACAACGGGTAATGTGAGTACAACAAGGACCCATGGTGTTCTAATAAAAAGGCTTATCCCATTGATAGAAAATAGACAAGAACCACGAAGTATAGCAATACGAAATGCAAGAAGGTATGTGTAAGGACTACGTAACTCGCTTCCTGACGATGAAACGGAGCAAGTAGCTTTTCCCCAGAGTGCGTGACAGAAGAACAAAAACGGGAATGCATACGCCAATATTAAGCAAAAGAGGAAATTCAATTGAAATATCAAAATACTGAGTTGAATCCTGGTCTGAGGTGGATATCCAAAATCTTTCTAAATTAACTTTTCACTAATTTCGGGTAGCGAACTGATCTGCGTCAGACAAAAATAGTGATAGCAACCAGCCATTATTAAACTTCCTACTGGCGCGTCGATATGAGGTGGTCTCGGTCGAGGCATAAACTCTTGTTGTTACATACAATGACGTGGAGAGTGAAAACACGCCTCTCCCATTCTCCAATGTGACCCTATCTGCATCATGGGCACGATTAAGATTGTATAAACTGATTGAGAATGTAGGCTACGACAGAGTTCTGTACGTAGATACAGATTCAATTATGTTCATTGAACAGAAAGATGAAAGACCCTTGTTGACCACAGGGAATTACCTCGGGGAACTCACCAATGAAATACCTAGTGGCTGGGAAATGTTTTGGTTCATTGGGTTGGAACCGAAAAAATGGGCGTGCTTGATACGCAATTTGACAACTGGGAAAGTCAAGGAAATTTTGAAAATTCTCGGAATCACCCTCAACTTTCGGACTCGGAAAGAAATTGATTTTCCACATTTTTATGTCCTCATAACTAAAAAGACCAAATGCAAAAATTATATTTTGATCTAATAATATCCGGAGGTTTATCATTGTTTCTAGAACCGAGAGGAAGACCCACAAAATGACCACAAGTAAACGTCGATTGGTCAGAAGACACGTAGATTTAACGGACTACAGGACCCTCTCCTATGGGTATAGACGTGACTAATCGACAGACATGTGTGTGTGGTTAAGTTATTCATTCTGTAAATATGTACAAAGGTATAGATGGACGTGTTGTCTGTCGTGAGCATGATTATATAAAAGTGAAATGTACTATCGCAATCCGTTCGTTAGTAGCAAGCGAAATATTGCCACTACAACTCCCAGCAACGGTCTTAATCGCAGGCCTTTCGAGGGCCGGTAAGTTCTGCTTCGTAAGCAAATTACTCAAGCATAAATATAAAATGTTTACTGTAAAGTACAATGAAATCGTTTGGTGCTACGGAGGGTCAGTACGAAACGTAACAGTAAATAATATTAAATTCTACCACGAAATTCCGGATATGGACACCTTCGACATTTAACGCAATTCACTAATTATTATCGATGATATTATGAGTGAAACAAACCGAGACATGCGAACCTTTTTACAAAACACGCCTATCACAAAAGCCTAACTGTCATCTTTATTGTGCAGAACCTATTCCCAAAAGGGAAACATCCACGGGACATCTCACAAAACGCACATTATCTAGTGGCGTTCAAGAACCCACGTGATAAATTACAGATCTCATACCATGCAAGGTAAAGTATGCCCAGACACGTTTAGGGTGTTGTATTAGTATTTGAAAAGCCACCGAGAAACCACATAGTTACCTTATGCAACAAACACCAGATGCGTTACGACTACGTACAAATATCTTTCCAGATGAAACCATGCATGTCTACGCACATGTAAAGGACATACTTACCCCATTACGAACAGTCGACAGTAAGATGTCAATCCTCAAGCATTTCCGTAGTGAACTCCTTACACTTTGCAAATGCAAATCCAAGAAACGGAAACTCATCCTACAAAAAGCATCTGGGAGACTTATACGTACAATTGCATAGGTGGTTAAAAACACAATAAATGGCAACATTCGCTTGTCTCCACGCCAGAAGCAACGTCTACGTCGGCACAAGAGCACGCTACGGGCCTGTCCCTTGCAAAGAGTAGTATAAAACGACGACGGCGACTACCCTTACAAAAATGCGGTGCATTACTACTGTTACTATTAACACCAATCGTAAGCGCTGTTGCGGGAAGTCTTTTTAATCGATAGTGTGGCATCGTCACAATTCCAAAAAATGATCCTGTTGTCTGAACAGGCATCAGCACAAATGGCTTCAACCATAAAATCTACTAAATTACATCAAGCACGTTTAGATCACGAAATGCAAAGCATATAACAACCGGCTGATATTACATCACAGGGAAAATGGAAAATGTATGAGCAAGCATTGCAGAGGTACTTGCAACATACACCGCAAGCACATAAACCAATCGCATTACCTCTACTGGATTCGGAACCGTCGGCAGGCACAGCATCTCCAAAGCCATTATTCCAGTTAATTCTCAAATCTGTTTCAAAAACACTAAGTCGCAGAACAGGTGTTTTATTAAACCTAATACAGGCATGCAAACGAATCAGTTGGGATTCAACATTTGTGATAAGCATAGATTGAAATATAGTTCCAGGGTCCAATATCATCGATGTTGTTAATGATGTTGTTCGAAAACGTTCACCCCGCCATTCCATTTTTATTCCGACATTCAAGCAAGTCCTCCAGGATATTAATGTTCCGAAAAAAACTAGTTAGTTTTTAGTTTAGGGTGGATGCGGTTCACATTCGGAAGGTAGGGCAACAGAGAAAACGCACTCTCCCTGAAGGAATGTCGAAGCCAGGTCAAAGAAACGGAATACCATATTTCGAAACCTTAAATTTTATAAAATGTAACCATGTCCTTATCCACAGTGTATTACACCTATAACGAACCAGTGTCTCTAGGAAGTATAGCAAAACTCAAACGGAAAACCGGCAAGTCCCCACGAAACATTAAGAAATGGTTAGCATCACAGGATACATATACATTACATGTGCCTCTACGTAAAAACTTTCCGAGAAGACAATATTATGTGAGTGGACCTAATGAATTATTTCAAACAGATTTAGCGGATATGCAAAACGTGGGAAAGTATAATGATGGGAACAGATACATATTATGTTCCATTGATGTGTTTTCACTTTATGCGACATGTATTCCTGTCAAAAGTAAGACGGGCCCAGTATCGCAGAAGCCATTATATCCATTCTAAAAACGGTAAAACTACCGTTAGCACATTGTCAAACGGAGCTGGGTACGGAATTCTACAACCAACACGTGAAACGTTTATTTGACAAGTACGAGGTAAATCTTTATAGTGTACATTCGGAAATGAAAGCGGCGCTTGTCGAACGTTTTATCCGTACACTAAAGGAGGAAATCTACAAATACTTTACCGCGGAGAATACGTACAGGTATTCATGAAATAAGAAATACATTTATTGGTGAAATAAGAAATAATGGATTTAATGATTTTTGTGATGTACTGGACGAACTTCTATATAGTTATAATCACAACATATTCCACAATTAAAATGTCACCTAGTAAATTGAATGATGTCAATGTCAATCAGGTATGGCACACACTCTGCGGTCCCAAACAAAAACTGACACCAGTATGTATGTTGTAGTCGGAGGAGTATGTACACGTTAGCAAATATAAACATAAACTCGAAAGGGGATACCTAACCACATGGTCACGCGAAATCTTTATTGTAGATAAATGCAATAACGGTACACCGGTCACATATAAAATCAAAGACTGGAACGAAGATCTAATCGAGACAAGTTTCTATAGAGTGGTACTGCAAAATGTCCTTGTAGGAAAACAAACAACGTACCTTATCGAAAAAGTGTTGAAACGGAAAAAGAGTTAGGTCTACGTGAAATCGTTAGGGTATCCGTCAAGTGTGAATAGCTGGGTACGCAGACAAACCGTTCAGTCAGCAACATGATGTCATCCACACAAACGGATGAGTTCTATGTAACCTTACCGTCCAATCCAAGTGCACATGTATTTAATAATAATACTACATCGTCCTATTCAACCAAACTCGTTTAAGCCATACATCTCACCGGCGATTGGATTGTTGGGCTATCCTGTGTATGTATCCCGTGGAGTATTTATAATCTTCCCCACAACGAGGAAATCATTATACCAACGGCAGGCAAAAAGAGAACTCAATATAATATTAAAGTCCACCCGGGTACTATGATTCCGTGCCAACATTGTTGGAAATTATACCACAAACACTAAAAGCTCAAGAGCGGGAACAGAGGAGCAAAACGAACGTTTACGCATAGCACTTGCAGAGTTACTGAAGGTCACTATAATGAACAAACAACTAGAAGCCCAACTAGGGACCGCGGATGAATATAACGTGGACAATGTGGGTGATGATCCGCGCATTTCGGCCGCAGAAATTGAAAATACCATCCATGATCCACGTACGTTGCACTATGGTTTTACATGGAATCGGGTATTCATTAAACATAGACGATATCCTAGACGGCATTATGTCATTGGCATGACATCGGGACTACAAAACATTCTTGGATTTAGTCAGGATCGAAACGTGGAAAATCACAGCATATACTGTTTTCCGCTTAGTCGTCGTAAACGATCAATCTTCTTCACCATTGCTGCACCATATCAGTGTAATCCCGATCTGAATATCACGTCCGAAATCAACGCATGTTTGGATATCGTCAAAACGAACCATATATGGGGAAGGTCATTCGTAAAATTAATGTGCATGCGTACTAGTACGGGCAAATCCAGTCGTATACGTATAATCGTCCGCAGTACGTAAAGGTGGAAAAGAAATATTTCGATATACTCTACGTAAACTTAAAAGATGAACGCTTCCAAAATATATCATTTTAATTTTAAACGTCAAACATTACGTTACACTTTAAACGCAAACCATGATATTCGAAAGTACAGAAGATAGTTTCTACATTACACTCAGTTCGAATGCAAGTACACAAACGTATAGCAATAATGAGCCGACGCATTTCCATAACATCCTTAACCATCGCATGCACCTGAATGATCAAGCGTGGGCGGTTAGACTAAGTGAACTACACATACCTCTTACATGTCAACATGTGATCGATGGGGAAAATATCTATTGGTTCTATGTAAAGGATGGTACCACGGTGAAACACCGTATTACACCTGGATATTGTTCTACCATAGAACAATTACTGGACAAGATGAATAACATTACACCATGGATACAATTCTCCTATGCGAATAAGGTCCAGCTCACAACGACAGATAATATAAGGTAATACGTTTATCACCCCTGTTAGCATTGCAATTAAGATTCGAACCTACCATGAACATCCTAAAGGCGGCCACCATACAGAAACAACCCTATCTGAGTATTGGGTATTCGCAACAGGTGTTAGTGTATACGGACCTGATTCAGCCGCAATATGTACGTGATACCAAAGCACCATTACTACATATTGTAGCCATGAGCGATACGAATCACGGCAAAGTGCAAACCATTATGTTCGAAAATGTTCATTATTTTGAGTTAGCGAAACTAAGTTTCGATACCATTGAAATCCTACTAAAAGGCCATGCTGGGCGTGATTTGCCATTCACATCCGGAACGTTGACGGCGACACTTCACTTTACACGTCTCTAGAAATGAAAATGGCTGTATATATCGCAGACGTGGAATCCCATATTTTGCAGGGCCTGCGCATCAATGGGTTCACGGTATCGGAAGTTAATTTCGTGGGCTGTTTCGATTTGCAATGCCATTCATCAAACAGGCTGCCAAAGCCGTTGGATGACAAGCGTTACAAACAGGATTCCAAATCGCAGGGGAAGTGCTAGAAAATCGCCCCGTTAAGGAATCGGTAAAGGCGAGGATGCAGTAAGCGGGATCGGCTTTAAAGACAAAGGCGGAAACAAAGTTGGGTCAGTTACTTACCGGGAGCGGTAGACGACGGGCACGCAAGCCAGGACCACGAAGACGTATCGGACCACGAGTAAAGCGATGATAACGTACAAGTAATCACACACGCCCCATTTCTAGTTAAACATCATGTCGTTCTTTACACCGGGTAGTAACGAGTGCTGTACCAATGAATTTGATTTGGTATCTGTACCCATGACGCAAACAGCCATTGAATCATCACGAATGGTGGAATACCGGCCCATCTCGACACTCACATCCGAATGACCTATTGAGTTTGTTATTCCTGGAGACACGTCATAGTATATCCATCCAGCATGCCTTTACCTCTACGTAAATTGTAAGATTCAAACAGCTGCTGGGGGTAATCTAGCAGGAGCTGTAGCTGGTGCACCTGCTGTCGCGGGTGATATAGTAGCACCCATTAATAATTTCCTACATGCACTGTTTTCACAAGTGGATATTTCCCTCAATGATAAGGTTATTACATCTTGGTCGGTCACGTATCCTTACCGCGCCTATTTGGAAACCGTACTCAACTACTCAGGGGATGCTTCCAATACACACCTCACCACTGCCTTATGGTATAAGAAAACTGTTGGTCAATTTAATACGTTAGGTAATGTCAATACCAGTTGTCAACAACGTACTGCCTATGTTACTGGGAGCGCTCATTTTAAAATGATGGGTCGATTGAATACGAATATTGCCAGCATTGACCGTATACTACCTAATAAAGTATCCCTGCGTGCCAAACTCCATCGCAGTAAAGATGCTTTCTGTCTCATGCGTGCTGCCAATTCTAATTATAGAGTTCAACCTGGATGAAATCATACTATATGCCCGCCGAAGGATATATCAGCGGATTTGGCACTTAAGTTGAATAGTTATATACTGAAAAACACAGATAAGTTACCATTGATACGTGTTGAAGCTCGTGTCTATATCATCCCGCAAAACGTATCAACGTACACTCTCGCTAATGTCTTCTTGGGAAATGTACGCAAAGGTCTTGTGATCGGGTTCCTCGCAAATACTGCATTTAATGGCCAATGCAACGAAAATCCCTTCCAATTCCAACACTTAAATCTCAACCATCTGCAGGTGCAAGTAGGTTCTAAATCATATCCTTCCACAGCATTAACACCAGACTTTGCAAACAATTTGTTCGCACCTTGTTACCAGACCTTGTTTTCCGGTACTGGCATATTTCTTCAGAATGGACATACCATTATCTTCTACGATTATCCTAATGGCTATACGCTGTATGCATTTACACTTTCACCAACAAGTACTCTCGACGACATGACATGGGATGTTGTTAAGGATTGTCCTGTTAATATTAAAATTGGTTTTGCTGAACGTTTAGTGCAATCCATCACCTGTGTTGGCTATGCCCAATTTGATTCCCTGATCCAGATTGAATAGGACCGCAACATTTACACCAATAATACTCTTTAAAGTGGCAGCAATAGTATAAAAGGTTGTGCTAATAGGTATCTGTTCTCAGTAGTGAGTAGGCGACAGCATGCGTGCGATAATTCATTTCTCCGCCTTTGATCAAACCGACGATGAGGATTACATCGTGAAGGAAGTAGCCATTGTGAATCCCGATGCTAATATCATGCGAACTGTTTTTTTAAGCGTCCATCGATCCCACTGAACTCGCACTAACTATTCACTTGGATAATGCTTTCCTATCCACACTTGTATTTGGCATTGACTGGTCCGATGTTGATGTTCCGTACAGTGATTTACAAGGTATCCTTGTTAAGTATACGAAATTCATAGATACTCTGTATACTCATGGTGAGCGTCGTCAAAGGTATTTACAACAGCTACTTGGATGGACCGTTGTTAACCTCGAAGACGTCCAGTGTCCCAAGACTATGCAACTGTTATTCCCTGCAAGTCATTTTACCCATTACCAACACCAGTTTTCAACATTTCGCTGCGCACTGTACGAAGGTCAGTGTTATGCGAAATAGTTACAATACCATGATCTAGCACAATACGTTCCCCACGATCCGCCATGCGTATACAACCCCTCCCCCATTACTCCGAACTCCAGTGGACGCACAGTGCATGAAGATGATGATGATGAGTGTACCTCCACGTGACTATGTGGAACCATGAACTGCTAGACGTGGTGTTACATGATTGCTGTACAGCATCCATATTAAGTGGTATATATGCACCGGACACAATACCTGCAATCGTACAACCACCTGTTGCCGTAATTTTGAACCTAAGTCCGTCGTATCGTGAAGGCATACATTGGGTCACCTTGTATATCAATAATCAGCGGCGGGGTTTTTACTTCGATATCCTTGCACAACCTCAGCCGAGACCACTTGTTTATTTTCTCAAAAAAAACTGGAAAGTATTCCACGTCAATGACATTCAGTGCCAAGCTGATGATTCCTTGCTATGTGGTATGTTTTGTATTATATACCTGTACTTTAAAGTACATAATGTAAATATTGTATTAAAACTCTCAACCACCACCCAGCATGGAATGATCAGCTTGGACGACAGCACGTCCGACATATCAAAAAGCAATCAAAATGTAAATTGTAAAAAGAAAAGCTCAATGTATATTACAACATTTATGTAGTCGCGTAGCTTAGTTGTAAGACCATATCAGTGTTCGGTTAGGTACTAACTTTTTGTAACTAGGTACAGGTACTAGGTACTGACCTTAAATTGTACCTAGGTACAGGTACCTGGTATAAGTTGGTCAGTGTACCTAGATACATGTACAGGTACTGATAAATGTACCCAAGGTACTTTTTAGGTACTTGACCTAGTTATTGCTAAATAGGTATGGAAATGATATCAAGAACTAAATGGATGCTAATAGACTAGAATATCACTCCTATATAGTTATATGTACCGACTACTACTACTACTACTACTACTAATAATAATAATAATAATAACAATAATAATAAACACTTGTTGTTGAGCAGGATAGGTTCAGGCAAAATGTGCTGTGTTATCTAACCCCTGTTAAAAAATACGAACATTTTCATGCTACTCCGAAATTTTAAGTTATTTGCTCCAAATCGCGCAAAAGACATACGGCCGTTATTTTGTTCTTCAGTGATTTGGAGGAAATAACTTAGAAAGTCGGAGTAATAAACAGCATATTTGGATTCAGCATACCCCAAAACGATATCTGACTTCCATATTGGAATTCAGCATACCCCAAAAGAATATTTGATTAGGATTTGATTTTGTATGACCGCCATTATTTAGCGATTTGGAGCAAGTAACTTAAAATTTCGGAGTAGGAAACAAAATATTTGAATTCAGCATACGCAAAAATATAATGTTTGACACCAAGATCACTAGTTTATCTCTGCTCCTTCAAAAGGTATAAGGAGTTAATTTAGTATGGCCGGCATTTTGCTTTTTAGCTATTTGAACCATATACCATCAAAATCGAGACTGACAAACAAAATATTCGGAATCAGCGCACCAAATACATTCTGAGAAGGTTGTTACCCCGTTTTTCCTCAAAAATCCTTCCTACTGTCAGAATTTTAGAAAATTTCTCTAGTTTAATATGCATTTTTAACAGATGATGTATGAAGTCTTTGATGATAAGTTGTCGAATCAGCTATACAATCAATTATATTTGAAATTTGAAGCTCTAAAGTATATCTCTCACTCTTTCGGCAGCTTGTAGCTCCGAAACACGGCGGAACTTCCACCCCAATGATCAGAACTTTTTACATTCTTTTCTTTATTTCACAATAGTTCGTGGTCTTCTCAAATCCTGCAACGTTAATTTAGTTCATTTCTCGACGTCATTCAATGATGAAAATTTGCACAGTGACGTAAGTCGGGTGACAATACATTATACTACTGTTAGTTTCATATATTTCTATAAATTTATATATTTTAGAAGCATATTTTAATATCCTTTTAATATTACCCATAAATACTAGCCTACAACGCAGTGGCGTTCGGCTCGTTGCAGAACACTAGGATTTTGGTAAAAAAGTAATAAAAGGCTGTTTAAAGACACACTTTTCTTAAATAATTTGTACTAAAAAGTAAACATTAATTTTGTTTATGCATGACTAAAACGAAAAGCGTGCAGCAAGCTCTCTTATATAGTCACTATAAATTCTTCAATTAGCGCGCTCCAGGCTTTTCGTTGTAGTCATGCATAAATACAATTATTTTTTTTTACTTTTAGTACGAATTGTTTAAGAAAAGTATGTCTTTAAAAGCTTTTTATAAATCTTTTCCTTATTTTTTATGTACTGTTATATCTCAAAGTTTATCGGTGCATTTTATTACCACACTATAAAGTTTCCAGTGTGTCATAACGTTTGTTTTTTCGTACTTTCTATCAACTTACTGAGAAGAATTAATTTTCTTTCATTATTCTTAATATTTTCTACATGAGACAGAAATAATGAGAATATTTTCTTGAGTTTGTAAAAATCTACCATTCTTTCTGTTTGTGGCTCAAAAGAATGCTCTCTATTGCTATGAATAGTACATTTAAAACTAGAGTTTTGTATCGTTTAAGATAGGTACATTACTTCTGTTAGTGAAATTAGATGAATCAGTAATTTGATGGTAATATTTGGAAGTGGATGTTGCAATTTCGGGATGGTTGTTGATATATCAAATGAAGGTATGGTGTTTCTACGATAACCTTGTGCTGTGGCATATTTAGTTCTAGTTTCCAATATCATGTTGTAGCTTGGACGCTGAATTCGCACTTATGCTCTATTATGTACTATATAATAAAGATGACAGATAATTATTAGGAATGTCTTTTCTAAGAGACGAGAGAAAACATCCATAGTTTTATAAAGGGAGACATGCTTAATACACATAGGTAAGACGTGGAATTCCGAACTCCTTATTTCAAATCTAAGATGTCTGTTTTCTATTAATAAATAAAACTAAATTTAATAATTCGGGTAGAAATAGCATCCGTTAAATTCTATTTTATTGTTCAAATACTTTTGTGACACTAGGAGACGCCATTCTCATGCAATCAATCTATTTCCTTTCCCTGTTCCTAGTGTAAAATTTTATTTCTTTCCTTCAAGATCTTTTTTTATCAAGATAAACGTTTCAAGCAATATATATGAAAATTTATATCTTTCACTTCCAATAATTTGACTTTAGTTGTGACCTTTAGGTATCACGCTGAGATATGTTAAGGGAAAGGATCCAGGAATTAATTAACTAGGGTCTAGGTTGAAGGTATCCTTCGGGAAGCACGCTTCCGAGTACAATGAGGGTTAAGTTAGCGGGATTTGACTGGTGAAACAGAAAATCTTCGGAGAACTTCGGTCAGTGTGGCCGAGAGCAGGATTCGAAGCTGCATGCCTCCCCGGTGCTAATCCAAAGTCTCAGAAAATATAATTTCCAGTACATTAAAAGTAGTGCATGTCTGTGAAGCTTTTGTGATCCACAAAAAGTACTTTATTCCTAAAGGGTTTACAAAAGATACATTACATCAAGCGTCCAATAACCAGTTAGTTTTGCAGCAGTGTGTCAAGATCTGTCCTTCAGTTAATAAAAAATAAATGAACGAAGTAGATGTAAACATGGTGCATTAAACACTTAAACAATGTTCCGAAAGTAGAAAGTAACCTTCTTTTTGTCTTTTAAATATGACTGTACCTGCATTAATTCCACGTTACCTCCCGATGGCGTTTGCTACTTTTTCCTTACTTCCGAAATTTTGGAAAAGCTTTTACTTTACAGTTACAAAACACCTAGGTATTATCCAACACTATACCATATGGAGTTAGAGTAGTTCATTCTAATAAAAACTGTTTTTACCTCTAAACCTTTCGTGTTTTGGGTTTCATTTCAAGAAATGACAATCACCTTAATATCTTGGATTGTATATATTTATTGGTACTAGGTTTACAAGTGTAATGTAGATATGTCATGCACCACCTTTGCCGATTGTAAGTCCATCCAACACTGTAACTGTATGCAGGTTCGCAGGGCGCAGGCATACTCTTGTACTGGTTGATGATACGTACAGCTGGTAATATCAACTTTGAACTGTAATGTGCGCAACACGGGACATGCCTGATCTTCAAGGATTGTTACATCCCCCAACTGAAAAATCTTACGCAAAACAACCATATTTTCATGACCCTTACAGTAAAAGACTGATTCCATCTCGCAACATTGTGAAATAAGATGGCGGATATGTGATACACTATACCCATTAGATTCATTCCACTCTGAACCGTGCAAATTATTTGTTAGCCAATACACTTGACGCTGGTACCCTGAATCTAAATCAAACGTTCACATGGTAATTTAACAGGCAATGTAATATTAGTGTCGCATCACACGCAACCCCGAATGATGTACTCGTGGGACGAAATCTTAAAACCTTGAAAATCAATAATGTATTGCCTGGCACATAATACACGTGAACCCGCTGGGTTCTGCTGTTAAAGCACTAGAAGGATCAATTGTGCAATACACTCTGGATCCTTGATGAACTGATGAACTACGTTTAATAAAGGTCTCTTCAAAATATAAGTATGACCCTGTGCAACGAAAATGGAATAATAGTCGAAACAGTTCAGGATTGTTCATATGACTTGACACATGTTGCGCAATCACAGTACCGGTGTTCCAAACGTACAGGCAGTCGTGAACTTTGCGTAAATTGCACTCTGTATACTGAATGGGATTGGTTTGCAATTACGTACCAATGGTGGCCAACACGCATTAGTCCACAAGAAAGTCACCTCGACAACTCGTGCACTGAGCCACACTAGGAAGGATTACACACAACGTACTAGGACGATTACACACAGAGGTACTATGCAGAGTCCGCTACACACGCACATGAAGTACATATAGTACGAGGAGAAGAAATAGTAATGGTCCACTACAACCCACGTGTCACTTGGTCTTCAACGGAGCCTCCGTGTCCTTGGCCAACAACATGCCCACCAGAATATCACGTTTCAATTTCAGCAGGCGCTGCAGACCTCAGTCAAACTTGTTCTTTAATTCCACCGGTGCTGACTCATGAGATGCTACGTGCGTCGAAAACAAAGCATACACAGTGTCGGGTTCACGTAATATCACCTTCGTACGAGCAGCAAACAAATTGTAGATTTCTTCAGGTGTAGCGTCGGGAAATACATACCCATCACGATGACCCGTACAGACGTGATCTCGTTGGCTAGGTTGGTTAGTATAGCAACCTACGCACAGAAGGCAGCGAGCAAAGTTGTACTTAGTAACACTTGCCAATATACATGGTTCGTCTACCCAACGTGGTGAACACTTACACGGTGCGGAGACTTGCCACTACTCTCGGCTGTTTTGACACCGGATGGAATAGCTTTGTTCATGTTCGAGGTGGTCATGGCTACTGAGAATACTTCTTGAGCATCAACGCACCTTAACCAACGTCTGGCACATGCGCAAACGCACTCACACATACCAGCACAAATTCACCTACTCCCACCACTCTGACGGTACCACCTTTGAGCATGTCATCCTGACGGCTGTTGTCAAAAGTGATGAAGAACGCCATTGTTCGGCCACGTAAGGGTTCGCGCATCACTAACCCCTGCTGGGTTAGGAGTCATTCATATGCTAATTTGCACACACGCAGTTGTACTCAAGGGAAGGACGAATAGCTCCAACTTCTACTGACATGGGTCTCAGTGGTTTTATATTTTCATGTGATTCAATCAGTACACAGAAAAAAGCTGCTGTCTTAACATCCGATACTGAACTAAGGTCTGAAATTTGGTAGGCAGGTAGTCTATAGTCTTCCTGTCGCATAATCGGAGAAGTCTCGATGTTAGACCAATAGGTACTATACGCTTTACAGTGTTTCCAACCAATAAAATTTTCTCTTTAAGTAACTGACACCCAAACATCAAGATGTCAAAAATTCAGATCGTAACCAAACTTTATATATTGATAGACTGATATGCAATTTTTCAACTTTTTTCTGTTTTTTTTTTAAACAAAAAGGTGTATCCGAATCGATTTTGTCCACAGATTCCGAAAATGATCTTCAAAATGTCGTATCACGTCAGGTTTTTTCACAAATCACGAAAATGACAAAATTGAAAAAAGCGTATTTTTGTCAACTTTAGACACCGGCCAGGGAATTAACACCTTGATGTTGTCGTCCCTGGTGTCCCTCCTAATTTTTGCAGAGACATGAACGATCCCTTGTTGGAAAGCTACTAGAACGGGAAATGCAACGAGGTATGTTTGGTACCCCTGGCCCCCCATTCGGAAAAGAAGAAGAAGAAAAAAAATTGTGTTTAAAAATGTCATTTTTTTTTTAAATTCCGGCCACGCTGGCAACACTGTTAGTAACCCTACTCAGGTAAACAAAAGTCATACGAGTGCCTCACATAGTCATACCAATCATATACAAAAATGACATGATCGACAACTTGTTGGAATTAATGTGTAAACAGAAACATAAATATATCGCTGATTGTTACAACAATAGTACCGAATCTTATCACGGCTAGAGTTACCACATTCACAAAAGCGGAAAATGATAGATTGCACATTAGTATGACTTATCAACCCCAACGCCCCCGCTTTCGTGCACTTGTCAGTAGAAGGTAGGTTCTGCTGCCAGGTGCATTGCTGTACCTGTGTCCAGTTCGTAGTGTGTGAATTTGTGTGTGCAATGGCTTCACGTGGTTGCGTTAACCATCCAGACTTATTTTGCTATATATGTGGCTGTTATACGACAGTAAAGCAAAGGCAAAATATTACGCCTTTCGTAAGAAATGCCTATTTGCAATACTTCGGGGTGAAACTAGGCGATCAGGACAAAGTGTGGGCTCCTCATAAAGTGTGTCGTGCATGTGTGGAGGAGTTAAGGAATTGGAAAAGTGGGAAACGTGAATCAATGCCGTTTGGTGTACCCATGGTGTGGCGTGAACCACGAAATCACGGTGACGACTGCTACTTCTGCACAGTACAGATCGTGGGACAAACCAAGACAAGCAAGGGTAACATTGTTTATCCGAATCTCTCATGTGCTATGAGACCAGTGCCCCATAGTGAATCCATACTTGTGCCATCCCCGTCCAACATCATTCCCCAACCGAGACAGGATCAGACAGTGATACACATGATGAGACGTACCAACCAGACAGTGTGGCTGAAACCAGAGTGCCCTTGACCCAGCATGAACTTAATGCTTTGGTGCGTTATCTTAATTTACCTAAAGACGCAGCAGATTTGTTAGGATCGCGACTGCATGAAAAAATATTATTGAGTACGAATATGAGATTTTCCTGGCACAGACACCAAGAGGCAGAATTAGTTCCGCTGTTTGCAGAGGAAGGTGGTTTGGTATATTGTCGAGACATTCTGGCAGTCATGAAATTCTACAACATCGCTTACAATTCAGAAGAATGGAGGCTTTTCATAGATTCCAGCAAATCCAGCTTAAAAGGTGTTTTATTACACAACACTAACGTCCATCCGTCTATTCCAATAGCACATTCAGTGACTATGAAAGAGACATACGAAAGCCTTCAATTTCTGCTGGCAAAGGTGCAGTACAAGCGTTATGAGTGGTCTGTGTGCAGGGATTTCAAAGTCATTGGCATATTGCTCGGCCAACAAGCAGGCTACACAAAATATCCTTGCTTTTTGTGTGAGTGGGACTCCAGAACAAGAACTGAACATTGGGTTCGGAAGCAGTGGCCAGTCAGAAGTAGCTTCATACCTGGCAAAAAGAACATTGTTTCACTTCCATTGGTTAATCCCTCGAAAATACTGTTGCCACCGTTACATATCAAACTAGGTTTAATGAAGCGATTCATGACAGCTTTAAGCAGAGATAGTAAATGCTTTCAGTACCTTGCTGATAAATTTCCATCTATCACGTCAGAAAAAATTAAAGCTGGAATTTTCACAGGCCCACAAATCCGAAAATTGATGGCGGACAACACATTTGAGGCAAGTATGAGTGAGACTGAATTGCAAGCATGGACTGCGTTCAGAAGTGTGGTACAAAACTTTTTGGTAACAAGAAGGCTGCAAATTACAGCGTTTTAATCGACGAGATGTTGGAATCTTTTAAATTGCTTGGCTGTAACATGAGCGTCAAAGTTCACTTTCTTCATGCTCATCTCAATTACTTTCCTGACAATCTTGGTGATTTTACGGAAGAACATGGCGAGCGTTTCCATCAAGACATTAAAGTGATGGAAAGAGATACCAAGGAAGGTGGACTGTCCATATGATGGCCGACTATTGCTGGATGTTAGAAAGAGACTGTACGGAAGAACACCAACGAAAATCCAAAAAGAGGAAGTTTCAAGGAGAGCCCAGTGATGAATGTTAGGTATGTATGTTTTATACTATGCATTTATGTTTATCTTCTCATTATTCTCTTTTTCTCCTCTTTCATCTTACCGTTTT
>JAGDQP010037236.1:0-13241 GCA_022664845.1 Lepisma saccharinum | reverse complement strand
CATTTGATTGTGGAATTAGAAAGCATACTTCCCTTAGCAGTTGTACAGAATACTGATACTAAGATGAACTTCAATAATGGAAACATTGTACAGAACGAATATCAATATCACCAAGAAGCACATTGGGGAAATGAAGTACAGTATGTCATTCCGCCTCTAAATGATTGTCAATGTCAATATGATGGCGCACAGGTCGATATGAATATTTGAAATAGTGAAACAGTTATCCCTGCATATGAATTTGATGAATAGATTTTTCCGCGAGCGCCAATAAGGTAACTTGATGAAAATGCGGTGGTGTAGATATTTGATTTTCACGCAAATACTCCTCCATCCCCTCCAATGCAAGAAGTAAGCACTAGTTCTATGACTAGTGCAATACATGTTGCAGTGGATTTGTTACATGAAGAAATAGAAAGCTGATACCTTTACCTACTCCACCAATGGAAATTGAAGGTGATGAAATGAAACATAAACTGACTTACTTGGTGGCGTTAGTCCAATACTTAATGCTATGCTTTCACCTCCTATTGTGCCTATTTCACTGCGTGGTAATGCTATTGAAAATAATGTTATTGAACCAAGGGATCCGAACTCTGATGTGATGTCTCTAATTTTTAATACGATGTATTTATCGTACGATCGGACAAGTAGGACCATCGGAAGAAAATACAAATGAAGATTTTAGTAATGTGAACCTTTGCACTCCATCTACAACACAGGCGTTTTTTACGCCATTAAATGTAAAAAAGTCCACATTCAAAGAGGAATTCAAAAAGGAATTCGAACCGGAGACAACCGCTTGCAGCTGAAGCTTACGATGAACAACGTAATACACTTGTTGAAACACGCTCGTCAAGTAATGTTCTCCCTATTGTTCAGAGATTGTTTGGTAATGTTACACCTGGTAATATAGAAGAAGAGGTACTGAAGAAGTTAAGTAAGAAGAATGGCGTTGCACCTTCTGTTTGGAAACTGTGGAAGCCTACACAAAATATGTGTGGTAGCGGAAATGAACCGTGACAGTAATTAATCATTCTATCTAGCAGCCAAAGAAAATTTCCGCATTTTTGTCTTGATGGCAGAGAAATAGTTTTGGGATACGCTGATCAAGTAGCGATTGTTGACCCAGAAGAACATGTAAACAGATTATTTCAGTTTGCTTCAAGACATATTCTATCTAAAATTCCAGAATATGCTTATGCTGGATTAACCATCGATAGGGAGATTTCTACCATCGACAGGCCACTTTTTGTTTACTGGCGATTGAAAGATGAACTTACTCCTGAAGTGATTTTACAAAGGCTAGAAAATGTTCTCAACTCCACGAGAGCTTTTTTATGGTAAATGAAAATCAAATTTCATTGGATTGACCTCTGATTTGGCCAGGGAGGAAGCCGTAATATTCATACATATAAATGACTGCATAAGGGGTTGTTTCCTTTAGCAGGAACGATCCAAGTTCCAAAGATATTTATTGTCTTACCTACAGTTTGATTTTGGCTGAGGCAAAGGTGATGGGAATAGTTCGTTGGTAGAAAACCTTCAAAATACTGACAGCAATCCAAACATGTGGATTGATAGGACTAAAGAGCTGTGTCGTGAGGCAGGTCTTGACATTGAAACAATTGTAGGGTGTACGAAAAGAGAAGTACATATGTTTCAAGAACAATTACTGCCTGATTACTAAATTGTGGTATATGAGAAAAAAACTGACACAAGAGAAATCATCAATGTGTATAGTTGAGCTAGTTGTTCATTGAGTTTTGGAATAACCATTAATGTAATTCCATCTATTAGAAAATACAAGTAGAAAGATATTTTACATATTGTTTAGAAGGGTGCAATAATCCGAGATATCATAAAAGCCAATATAAATGTTCGTACTGCGAAGTGTATCATGGCATTTCAGAAGAAGAGAAAGGCTGATTTGATGTCATAGAATATATCCTTCGTTGAACTGTTTTGTTAGCTATAGAGTTCCTCAAAAAGTAGTAATAGATCAGAATGTGGAAGAGTTCCGTACTTGTCATAGACTTTCGGATATGCGTCGTTGTCGTAGAAAACAAAAACACATTTGCGGAGTAATATACAGTTCCCTGTGTGAAAAATTTGCGTTACCTGGCCTTGACTGTTATGTACAAACACTAAAGAAACAACGCTAGGACAGATATTTGATAATAGTTTTGATTGTGAAACACGACTATTGGACGCTAATGAAAAGGGGAAGAGGGAGCATGAAGTGAACTTGGTTTGTGCATCACATCGGTGTTATAAATACTTGAATGAAACGAATGTAGAGGTTCTCTGTGATAATCGTGGCGATCAAAACAATGATAATAGTAGGGACTTTATTTTTAATACTATGAGAAACTGTATAAATCATGTGATAATTGGAGGGCCTAAATTTCAGAAGTTAGCGTGTCTCTCACTTAACGGATCCCGTTTTAATATGACATTGGCTGCGAGAAACTAGATTAAAGAAAAAATACAGATTGTATCATGAACAGCCAAAAAATTGCTCAAATGGTTTTGGATCAGAGACATATTTTTAGAGACATATTGTTGTATATGAACAATAAACTAAGCACTTTTCCAAAGATCTTGATGCAAATTTGAGAAAGGTGATGTTCCGTATTTGTTCAATACAATACATAACGAAAACTAAGAAGGCCAAGTTCTAGATCTTAAATGGTTTGATGTTGAAAATAAATCCGAAGATGATGCTAAAGCATTAATGGCATAGCATGATACGGGTAAGAAGGATCCCAATTGAAAATTTAACATGCAAAAAGAACTGGTTAGCTACTGCAAGAACGACGTTTTTACGTTAAACCATACATTTGCGAATTTTTCCAATATTATTGAGGAAAAACAGGGAAAAAGTGTTTTCTCACTTTATATTTGGAAAAAAATAGTATAGCCGTCTTGTCGCCCTTGGGATTTCAGCACCGAGACAAGCAACGTAAAAAGGCGTTGCAATGGTTAGAGTATTTGGCTCATACCACTTGTAAAGAAATCAAACAAAGTGCTAATGGAGATGAACAAAAAGTAGTGAAGTACAAGGTAGATGGGTATTCTAAGGATGAAGAACAAGAGAAGTAGCTATAGCGTACCTCAACGGGTGTTTCTCGCGGAGATCCACTGCGTTATCCTAGCCTCCGCCATGCTTCATTAGATGGTGGAGAAAGTCTCCAACAACGGTATGATCGTACCGTGAAAATGGCAGAATATATACGTAGTTTGAAATACAAACCCTTTATCGAAATATGGGAATGCCAATAGGACAAAAAGTGAAGGAAAATAAGGACATACAATTTTTTTAAGAACCACTGCGCAAATCTCTCAGACGGACTGATTCCGATGCTTGCATTTAAAGGATTAAGGTCGGAATGCTTTCGTATCAACATATAAATGCGCTGAAAACGAGCAAATAATATACCTGGACATAACGAGTTTGTACCCATGCATAATGGCACGAAAAACATTGTAAGTAGGAATGCCCATGTATACAATAAAATTTTTCCAAAACTGGAAAATGTACGCGTACTGTAGATTCTTCCACCAAGCGATCTCTAACTTCCAACATTGAATTTTCCTGAAATTCGAAATTACTGCTTGGTCTGTGCAGAACATGTATGGAGGAAACCAATAATAACGACTGGCACCATACATTAAAAGAAAGGGAATTCAGGTGAACTTTAGCCACAGAATTTCATGAAAGTATTAAGCGTAGATATCAAGCAAAAGAAATACATGAAGTGTGGGAATTTAAAACGCAATCAGGAAGTGCAAAAGTACGTGGGAAGCTTTCTCACCATAAGAACGAATGCAACAGTACATAAAGGACTATCAAGAACACGAACATATTCAAATGAAGTATGAGAACGTTCAAAACAATCGAGGCTTTCGATACATTGTTAAATTGTTTTTGAATTCCCCATATGGTTAGTGGGAACAGCGCACAAACCTACCTCAAAGTAAAATTGTCGAAGAGAGTGCGTCATTTTTTAACATTATACTTAATCCAAATTATGAAGTTTAGACGGTAACACAGTATTATCAAAAAGTTTGTTACCAACAAGGACAACAAAAATGGAAATAAACCATTGTCGTTTTCCAATGTATATTTGGTAGCATTTATTACATCAAGGGATCGTCTACGATTGTATGAATTGATAGACACTGTAGAGTATGATAAACTCCTGTATGTAGATACGGATTCCATTATGTATATCCATGATAAGAGCTAGAAGTCGCCCCATAAAACTGGAATGTACCTTTGGGAATTAACCAATGAGATCCCTGATAACTGGTACATTAATTTGATTATTGGTTTAGGGCCAAGGAATTATGCATATTGCATACAGGAAATTGCCACAGGTAAAATGAAAGATATTTTGAAAATTATATCCATCACCCTTAACTACAGAAATAAAGACGAAATTACCCTTCACAATTTTTACGACTTGGTGACGGAAACGACACAAAAATTATTTTTCTCTCAATAGTATTCGGAGAAAAGCAGGATTTGTGATAGTGTCTAAACACGAAACTAAGACCGAACAGGTGACCACCAGTAAACGGCGAATAAATATTGAAGACATCACAATCATCGACTTTTAAACTTTACCCTATGACCACAGACAATATTAAAAAAGTAGTAGTAGTGCAACTTGGCAGTATAAAAAGAAAAATCTGTATTACAAGTCGTCATTTGAATTCAAGATGTTGCCGTTTCAACATCCTTGCAATATCATGATCAGCGGCCTTTCGAAATAAGGAAATCATCATTCATTAATAAGCTGTTAAAATTTGAGATAACATGTTTAGTACTAAATTTAAGGAAATCGTTTTGTGCTATGGAGCTGTTGATCCATTCCTTACTGCTGAAAATTTCAGATTTCATCAAACCCCCAGATTCCCAATATATCAGGGTGAATCATATGTTCGTAGCGTTTTCATGGATAATGTGCAGCACGCGCCTCCCCATGTACCACAAAAGCCTATTCGGCGAAGTACATCCCATCACACTGTATGGTCCTTCTTCAACGTTCCACCAGTGACACAAGTCCCTGACGATACTAGGCTGCAGGCTTTGAAGCAAAGAACTCTGTAATGCCAGTTGTCACATCATCCATGGAATGGAATTGTCTGCCCTGCAGGAAGTCTGCCATGGAACGAAATAGATGAAAATCAGATGACGCAAGATCGAGACTGTAAGGGTGTGTGTGGTAAAATGTCCACGCCATCCATGTCCGCAATGTGCTGGCGGACTCTTCTTGACCTGTGGCATGGAGCGTTGTCAAATTGGAGGAGCAGTCGCTTTCGGTTCACCAGTAATATAACGACGACGCACAATGTCGTATACCCGTTACAGCTGTTCAGCATACAATGTCCCATTTACGGAACGACTATGTGGAACGATCTACCAGTGCACCGGACCTTCGAAATTCCACCACATACACAGCATTGTCATTTCTTCAAACCGCCCTTTTTGAACCACTGGCTGCGCCTCGGTACCTGGTCGAAGCCATTGTTTCCCGGTGTCGGGATAACGAAGAAAGATCCACTTTTCATCATTCGTGATGATCTGCCACCAAAACCTGTCGTCAGTTGGGTTTTGAAGCAGTTCTTCACACAGGGTCACACGTTGTTGAGCTTGAGCGGGAGTCAAATCATGGGGAACTATTCTCGGTTGCCTGGAGCGAAACCCAAGTTGATGCAGATAACGAAAGACACTGATTTGTGATGTCTGGACCTCATCTGCTAGCTGACAGGTACTGGTTCCTGGGTTTCCTTCAACAGCGTTCAGGAGGCCATCGATATCAGTCGTCCCAGGGCGTCCACTCTTGGGCTTGTCATCGAGACTGGTGTCACCAGACCGAAAACGTTGAAACTACTTTCTAGCAGTGGACGGGTGGACAATACCTTCACCTTCTACGGCACAAATTTCCTTGGCTGCTGCTGCTGCATTCAATCCCTTTTTCCAGTAATGGCGCAGAAGCAGACACACACAAGTTTCTCCTGAGCCATTGTCCTGCCAACTGTGTATTCAACGTGTAGTTCCTCGAACGCACCGTTAGCGCTGTGATCAGACAGACACGTGTCACGCTTTCTGCCACCACCACCTTCATCTGTTCTAACCGTTGCAGATGGTTTTCCTGCATCGAATGGGCGGGGCCACCCAACGCTACGAACATATGACTCACCCTGGTAAAAGCATTTGAAATTCAATCGAATTCACTGATTATTTAGAAGATTTAATGAGTGAAGCAAAAAGGGATATAAATAAACTTAACACAAAATATAGTCAACATAAAAGTTTAACTGTCATCTTTATTGTTCAAAATTTATTTCCAAAAGGCAAACATTCACGTAACATTTCATTGAATAGTCATTATCTTATAGATTTTAGAACCCACGTGATAAATTACAAATCGAGTACCTGGTAAGACAAACTATGCCACGTAATAGTTAGGGACTGGTAAGTGTATTTGAGCAAACAGGAAATCCACATAGTTATCTTCAATATGATTTAACGTGAAATATCCGGGAGCCATTACGAACTCGTACAAATATTTTTCCTGATAAAACCATGCACATCTATGCGCATGTAAAAAACCTGCATAATAATATAACGTTCACTTGACGTTAGGATGTCGAGCTTAAAGCATCGGAAACAAGAGCTCAGTGCTCTTTGCAAGTGTAAGGGCAAGCAATGAAAACGATTGTTACAAAAAGTTTCAGAAGGTTCATTCGAACCATTGCACAAATAGCAAAAAAATACCATAAATTTCAACATTCCGTTGAGTCCACATCAGAAAGCAAAATTACGTCGACATAAAAGGACGTTGCGTGCATTGTCTCTTGCAAAGTGCAGTATTAATCGTATACGATATTTATTACTACAAATAGGAGGGCCATTTTAACCTTTATTGCTAGCACCAATATTAAGTGTAATTTCAGGAAGTGTTTTCAATCGGTAACATGGCGACGTCTGAATTTCAAAAAATGTTTTTAGTACCGGAGAAAGCAACAGCACAACTGGCATCATCAGTAAAATCCCAGGAATCACAGCAATAGATGACAGCAATATCTTCGTATATGTATAACGTATGTTTATTGTTGCACGAAATTGCTACTATGAATTCAAGCCTAGAGAGTTAAAATTTTTAGGGAAGAAAGTTCTATCCATGCCGATTTTTAATTTTTTTCATTGTTGTCATGGATATCCAAATCTATAACATTGAAACTCTTTCAACAATAAACAATAAATAAAAAAAATCTGCACTAATAGAACACTCGAAACGGTAGTGAACTATCTTCTCTAAAAAATTTACCTCTCTAGGCTTGAATTTGTAATAGCAGCATTGAAATTTCGTGCAACAATAAAAAACATTATACATATACGGAGATAGTGCTGTAATTTTTTGTTGAAAATCTTTGCTTTACAATGACCTTAAGAAGTAAAAATATAATTTCCATACGAAGATCAAATAGGCCCTACCATCTTGGTGCCAGATCTAGTGTAATTAACCGTGATTTTAGCACATAGCATTCTAATTTTTAATAAAATTATTCCCTCCTGTCATTCGTTTACATGTGCTGGGAATATTTGGTGAAAACCGGGATAAATCAGAGTTTCGACTGAACCCTAAACAGGGGGGACAAAGTGCTAAATTCCGTGACTGTTCCTGAAAATCTGGAACGTTGATCACGTAAATTTCACAAAATACGTATATAGATTTTATTCAATTTTAATGTATAAAAAGCATTTAAGAAGCAAAATATTATGTAATAACTATCACATTCAAGTTTCTATTACGTTTAGTGAAAGGATAAAACTATCTAAGTTTCCTGACCAGGGTTTGAACCACCGCAACTAAAATGTAAACTGCTTAAAACAGCATTCATAAACGAATTCCGCTACGAAGCCAACAACAAACACAGATCAAACCAAGCCCTGACATGTTAATTGCAAATGGTAGTATGCATGACATTCATTGTAGTAAATTATTTAATTGAAAAATATGTTTTCCGATTATAAAGGTTATTGAAGTGTAATGTTCAAAAGTATATATTCGTTCTTTTATAACGTAATTGTATGTTTTACTGTCTTTCCCTTGTTTTCTCTCCTCAAACTTCTGAGCAACAAAATCACTATCGTACTGTTAAATAATTAATCACTGAAATTCGGATGATTAAAGTTAACGGGGCTTTAGGGGACGGTTAGCGTTAACCGATGTTGAAACTCTTAATCAGACGTTAAAGCCGCTTAACAGAATGTTAATTTTTTTAACCAGGTTTGGTAAAACGGTCGGTCAGCGGTTTATTTATATAGATCCTAGCTTTCAGTACCTACTCGCCCCGTTCCCATGGTCACTAATTTAAGATAATCTACGAAAAATGCAAGAAAGACATTATTAATAATAAATATGAACATATAAAATATATTTTGTAAGGAAAAAGAAGAAGAAATCATGCCCCCATTCGGGAAATCAAACACGTTTTTCTTAGTATTCCAGCGTCTTACTAATACGCCAAATTGGCAACTGGAAGTAGATCGTTTCTCAGTCTTCTTTAGGGTTAAGAAGTTATTTTTCAACTTCCGTAGCAATGCTATCTCCTCTCTTTAGTCTCAAATAACGAGACACGTATCTGATTCCTCATTGGCCTCCTGCCAGCCAATACGATACGGTCTACACAAAGTGAACTTTTAATTAGCAACATTAACTAATTCCTTTCCACCCGCTGTTAATAGTACATCTATGCATACTCCATAGATTAGTAAGAACAGGGGGTGAATGGGAATCGGTGAATGTTGTTAATTAAAAAGTTCACTTTGTGAAGGCTATATCAGATTGGCTGGCAGGAGGACAATGAGGGACGAGATACCTGTCTCATAACTTGCGACTAGGGACAGCAGCTATAGAAGCGGAAAAATAATTCCTTAACCCTAAAGAAGACTGACAAGCGATTTATTTCCAGTTGCCAATTTGGCGTATTGGTAAGACGTTGGCTTACTAAATTAAAAAATCGCATTCGATTTCCGGCGTGGAGGCATGATTTTTTCTTCTTTCTTTCTTACAAAATATATTTTATATGTTCATATTTAGTACTAAAAATTGCATTCTTGCATTTTGTAGATTATCTGAAATTAGTAACCATGAGAACGTGGAGGTTAAGTACTGAAAGCAAGGATGTATATAAATAAATCAGAGCAGGTTTCAAACCGAGCGATGCGAGAAATGAAATATAAAATTGGGTTCATGAGTTCAAACACAATTTTCTATTTTTCTTTTAAATTTTATTTCAAATTGCTTCGGTTCTTTGTCGGAATCTTTCAAAACCCGAAATTACCCGAAATCCGCTCCTCAATAATAATAATAATTTATTATTATTATTATTTTGAGGGACGACTAATTAGTTCCAACAACAGTAAAATCATAGAAATCAAATTTTGCAACAAAATTTCACGAACATAGTAATAATTCTTGGAAGGTATTCACAAACACTGTCGAAAGTGAAAAAAATAATTCAAATTCTAGGACTACTCTAAGTTTGCAAAAGCTAACTAACTCTATGGCTTATGGAACTCGCAAGTCCATCGCCGCAGTAACAAGCGTTCGCCATTGGATTCTATCCTCGGCAATTTCAAGACAGTTTTCATCACGAACGCCTACTACTCGAAGATCTCTTGTAATATTGTCCTCCCAACGACGTCTCGGTCTTCCCAATGGTCTCCTTCTATCTGACCTTCCAACCAGGATAGAATCTTCATTTTTCCCTATCCGAGCTACATGACCTGCCACCTTAGTCGTCGCGATTTCATTATTTTTACAACTGGTGAATCGTACAGTCCGTGGAGTTCTTCATTATGCAGTCTCCTCCAATCTCCAGTCATCTCGTCCCGTTTCGGCCCGTATATCTTTGTCAAATCCATGTTTTCAAACACATGTAATTTATGTTCATCTGCTTGGGTCGTACTCCAACTTTCGCAACCGTAAAGTATTACCGGCAGAATAACCGTTCTGTATATTTTCAATCTGAATTTCCTTGATATTAATCGCGATGATAGAAGTATTTGGACTGAATAGAAACGTGTGGTGCCCGATACTAACAGACAATTTCTATTTCTTCTGTGACCTCATTTTAGCTTGTTACGTATGCTTCCAAGTATTTAAATTTGTTTACTTTCTCTTACGCCTAACTTACGTCAATCGAGTGTGCGAATTACCAACATTGATGTGGTGGAAATCCCTCCTATGAGTCTACATGTAGGCGCATGTATAGAGCCTTTATTACAGCGCCACGCGCTTACTTAATTGCTACCACCAGCCCCTGAAAACAATTCTTTTATAACTGGTTCATTAATCCTGCGTTTCTTTCGTACCTTCGACGCAGTATTTTGATAAAACTATTTGCATCGTCATTTGTTCATTCCTCCGCAAATACTTTTATTTTTTTATGCTACCGAACCACGAGAAACAAAATGTTGGGGAAACTTTTTGTGTTATGTATGTATGTGTAGGTGCTCTCATAATATTTATTTTCAAATTTGAATGATACCGAATCAGGCCAGGGTTTCTATGAATCTCTTGAGTGTGTGTTATATTACCTGTCGTTACACGTTCAATGATGGCAAGAGAAAAATCCGACATCATGTCAGTCCTGTCTCTACAGAGACAGAAGTTATCACTCTGCAGCGATTTGTTGAAATGTGGCAACAAGATAAACGTGAACGCGAGCAGACAGAACAGGAAAAGGAACTGGAACGACAAGAAAACTCAATCACTAGTAACATTGACACTGTAAATCCATCCTTGAACGACCGAATAGCATAAGTTCAGTCAGGCATTGAAAATGTTAGTGCCGAAATTGAGCAGGTTAGTTCAGACGTTGACACATGTAGAAACTCGATCCATGACGCAAAGGTTTAATTAAACCAATCAATTAATCAGTTGACGCAAGGAGTAGGTATAGCGTTGAATAACATTTAGAGATACAGGGGCGTAAAATTGTGGATCTTACTAAGCTTGTTCAAAATGTAGAAGGTAATCCACAGGGTTATCAAGCGGTCGAAAGTGAACAGCATGTACATATAGCAGACATCGAACATGATATTAAGGGATAAGTGAATACCAATGACATTCTCACACAACAAATTGAAATCTGTCAGTCCATCACATCCCCGGTATTGGACGAGGCATGTAATTCAAACGCACAACATAGAATCGCACATGAAAGATTTTTCGAAAGCCTGAATCAATGCCGAAATTATATCCGCGATTTAATCGAAGATAGTGATAAACGCTACAAAAGTTAGGAGGAGGACCTTAATGAAGTGCATGACAAAGTTTTGCAAATTGAAAAGAAAAATGACAACATGGAGTGTTGCTCACCTAATCACCATGCCGAAAATGCCGAACGTAGTGCATACACTTTCTACAAAAAGTTCCCGTCTGATAGTAATGTAGGCTGCGAATCCACTGAAAAACGACGTACCCGACGAAAAGCTCATCCTCGCGAGAATTACAGTGGAACCATATCAATGTCAAGTCAGTCCGACCAATACGACAGCGAGTAACGTCCATATGACAAACCAGCTGCTCACGACAGAAGGAGGAACCGTCGCAGACACTAAGTTGACCACAGCTATAAGTTTAGGTCACACCAAACGAAAGCCTGATTATAGTAAATCCACCTCCACCCGAGGACAGCGAGAGCGAATGACAAGACAGATCACACACTCACCACACATATATTAACTTCAATGGCCTGAAAGCTTTTTCAAGATTCTCCGCGGACCAGTAGAATTTGAGCGCGAAGAGCTTTATTCATCGTTTCGGAAGAGAAACGAAACTGTCTAGGATCCAGAAATCACAATGGCTAGGAATAATTGAATTCTTGTTAGACGGATCCATAAAAGCTTGGTTTTACACACACCATAGGAACATCAAGTCATATAGAAGCTTCAAGAAGCAATTCTTGAATAAATACCACATCGAGTCATACGTCTCCCACAGACTCGTCGGCTTACAAAGCGAGAAGTTCAGGTCTATTCGCCTGCCGAACAGTTTGTACTCAGTAGAGTGCATTGAATACGTGAGCTTGCACCAACGATAAGTGA
The DNA here is from genome assembly GCA_022664845.1 of Lepisma saccharinum. NCBI lineage: Eukaryota > Metazoa > Arthropoda > Insecta > Zygentoma > Lepismatidae > Lepisma > Lepisma saccharinum. The sequence goes on along the minus strand of JAGDQP010037236.1, from coordinate 1,108 downwards.
AACAGTGCTTTGCAACATTATTACTTCACTTCTTTCGGGGTATTTCCAGCGTCAATTGTCTACAACTATTATTACCGTTGCAAGGATGGAATTCGTGGACTCTCACCGTGATAAATTTGACAAGCAATTCCAGGATCAGCAGATGTGACAACCCAAAGTCTCCAACCTGGAACCAGTCCCTTCTTCCAGTACGGGTAAATATGACATGCCAGATTACCAAGATGCTTGACTCTCCTCGCCATCATACTCCAGCAAAAAAGAACTACATCGTTGCAAACATAATCAGAAAATACACGATTAGTTCAAGTGAATTTTACCACTTTTCTCACAAATTTGACATGTGTTTATGGAGTTGTTTATACACACTGGTGGAAAAAGCGATAGGAAATACGTAGTGATGCCTAGTGCAAAGTTTACTCCTCTAATTTGATCAAAAAAACTTAAAAACGTATTTCCTTTTCTGTTCTTTTGTGTGCAGTGACGTCATCTTCGGAGTTGGTGTGTAAATTTATTCGCGCTCAGTGCGGGGCCCGAGAGGTGATGGTGGACGGTTGTTAACGCTCAGATTTGAACCCAAGTACTTCATTGGTTGTTTCAAAGTGTTTAACCGATAATGGGTGGTCTTTACGAAAGGTGCGGAGGACCTTCAGTACAGAGTTTATTCGCTACTTGTACATCAATGACGGAGAAGCTTTTTTGTGAACGTCAGTGATTGAAGTTCGTACATCGATAAGTTTTGCGACGATTTGGTCATACAACTTTATAAATTAATCGAAGTGCAATATTACTGAAAACCTGGCGAAAGGATTTCTTCAGGATGCAGGCAGCTATTACCTGTGTATAATATGGTATTTGTGGTACCTTCATGCTCAGAAGACATTTTGTAATAACGGAAGAAAAAATAGTGTGAATCCGGCAACGCCAGAAACTGAGTTTTCGCATACGTTCCGTTCATTATTCGGTCTGGTCGATTTCCTGTTCATTAGTAGAGTGTGTCCAACAAAGTGCTTCTTACATATTCCAATTAATATTAATATTGGGTGAAATGTAAAGTGGTTAATTTGAGTGGCATCTCGAGCTCGTTAATATTTGTGTATGTGTGTGTGTT
>JAGDQP010037235.1:916-18709 GCA_022664845.1 Lepisma saccharinum | reverse complement strand
AAAACCGTAACTCCTATCAAAAATCTAAGCTTGGATTTACCCCCATTAACCCATGGATTTACCCCCATGATGGGGGCCCACAATGGACTCCTAAAACCCCCCGGTATCACCCATTTGGGGCTAAAACAAAAAGAATGACGGACATACCTTTCTATCATTTGTGAAAATTTTGTGATTGGGTTAAAAAAAGTCGTAACTTTTGAACCGCGCCACTGATTTTAACGTGTGATACACCGTTTGAAACGTATTGAAGCGTAGAATAAGATCCAGTAAGTTTCGGCCGCCTATATGGTCTGGGGTCAGTGCTATCCTAAAAAATGTGAAATTTTGATATTTTTTTCAAAGCGCCCTAGGGGGTCCCAAGGAGATCCTACCGATCCATTTTTTTTCCTGTGTCTTGGTATTGGAAAGAGCTTTCAAATGTAAGCTCAAGCATCAAAATCGGACTCATACTTCGGTAGATCCGAAACTAACTGTATACTATCTGAGTGCCGCTAACAGTGTCCTTTGCCAGCGTCACTCGAAGAACTGCCGTTCTTCATGATGAATATTAAACTCCCTGCCAGATAGGCAACCCAATTTTCACAAAGCAGTTACTGCGTTGCGTGCATTTAAGGATAATTTCGAATTATTTTAATTAATTAATTTTAGTTAACTGGATTATTTTGTCTTATTTAATAATGAATACTGTATTGTCATCGGAAGCAAGCAAGTTTACAAAATTTGAAAGAAATCGGATGATGGGAAGTCAGTTAAAAATCAATTACAAGATTTGTACCAAAGATGATTACAGAGCAAGTTAATTTAAAGTATGTAAAAAGGAGTGTAATATGCTATAATTTCTTAAGTAGGACTGAGAATTTGTGGATAGAAGAAACTGAAATATGGTAGAGTGGTACAATTTCGATCATTTCAAAATGAATTTAATATTTCTAGAACGGAAATTGCAGCAGAACCAACTTTTGCCCTCTAATTTATTGCTTACCTATTAGCGAATACGTCACCATAATATTAAAGACCTGGAAATATATTTCTCGACAGGACAAGGATATTTTCATCCTTAAAAAAATGACGGTACAATTCCGATCAACACTAATCTCTGTTGTATTTATTACGGAGCTAACTATGAAAAGGTTATTAAGCACTGTCACGTACACCAAAAATGCATAATACACGACCAGTAAGGCGTCTATCAAAGGTTCCTGAGTTCGTTCCGTATATTAATGCAGTTCTTTGTCTAATTTGCCATTTCTGCTACACTTGTATTGAGAAATGAATTTTCTTACTTCTTGTACTTGATTCGAAACGAAATAAAATTTTGTTCTGAAACGACGTCAGAAACGTATCGGTGGACACTGTACCTCCTGCTCTCATCAGTGAAAGAGTACTTTTTGCACTGTTTGTTAAAGACACAAAATTGGGTAAGTAAACTTAAAATTAATACAATTTGTGGTATAATATGTCTATCAAAAGAAAATGTTCCCTCTTAATAATTTACAACCACTTTCCACACAAATAAATTGTTTCTTTCCTTTAGTTCCAACACATACTTCGTGGTATCAGCAGTTGCATCTCAGACACTATATCCAGTCCACTGTGGAAACTGTTGTAACTTGCATTACAAAATGCACATACATCGTCTTTATGAGGGTGACTTCGGTCTTACCAACGATAAACGGCCACGGGACGCCATGTTTACTTCCAGATGCAAAATTATTTCGCATTCTACAACATAAAATAATAGTGCTAATTCAACTACTCCGCTGATCGAAATTGTACCATTTTCGCTGATCAGAAATGTAACACCTTGTGCATGGAATGGGAAATAGCTGTAGATCTGTTAACACTCATTAGATGGCAAGAAGCATCAAACGTTACAAACAGGAAACATGTGCCCATGATTCAGCAAAATTTTATTGCTTTAGGTTCACCGAAAAAAAGATGAGAAAAAGAAAAACGTGTATTTTTATGAGGCACTAAAGCTACCAAAGTCAAACTCACCTTTCAATAAAGAATTGATGCTGGTATCTCCAATATTCCCCAGAAATTTGTGAAATTTTCTCGTAAAGCACAAGACAACATACGTCGCAACTCAAACCTCTCAAAGCAGTGTTGTCACATACAAATAATAAAAATATAAATGTTTCCTAACGAGTGATCGAAATAGTACCTAAATCGAAAATGTACTACCCTACCATACTCGAAAGTTGGAAGTTCGCGATTATTTCACAAAATGTTAACAACCACCTATCTACTCCCTGTGGTTTCTTGAGTGTTTAAAATTGTCGCGAGTCGCGAAATTCTACTGTTCTTTCACTTTCTTAAGGCTCTTGTCTATGCTCACCGGCACTTATATAGTTTTTCAATATTTAATAATGAATTATAGAAAGACGAAAGACAATAATAGTATAATTTCATAAACTAAACTTACGGAATTGTATGTTGTGAAGTGGTAAGCGTTATTAGAAACATACTTTTCATCTAGGACATTTTTTATTACCTAACCTGTTACGTCATAATTTCCAGACAGTTATTTTTTAGCTTAAGGAAAGTTATTAGTTTCTCCACAATTTTTAAAAAATCGAAGAAAGGAGGGAATAACCTTTTAGAAAAACTTTAATGTTTGAATATATTTCTATTACGCCCATCTAAAAAAATAAAAAGTACTCGTTCCCGCGCACTGCATAGTTATATGATCAAATGAAAAGTAAACGAGTCTTATTCATTTGCGCGTGTATTTCCTCGCGGTACTCGCATTTATACTGTTTCTAGGGTTCCCAACTTCCGATATGGGAACTCCTATGTTATGTTCAATTTGTAAACCAAATCGTGTCTCAAGCTTTGATTTCATCCGGGAGCACATTTCGCCTGTTATTCTGAAAGTAATGCAAAATTGCTACATCACACACATACATTATTTTAAAGGAAATTATACACATCGCCCTTACTCCATGATTCTCCGACTATTCAATAATTGCATCGGTCATTGCAGAAAGTGCACATGTGTACACGAAACTAATGCAACGCGTGTCTTTTCTGCATCGACCGATTCTATAGTAGTTGTTAGTGAACGATTTAAATAATATTTCTTTCGGACTGTGTAATCGTTTTTCCTATGTAATTTATTCCCAGCTCTTTTTCTCTCCCGCTTTCGCTCTCCCTACAATAATATGAATAACCATTTATCACCACGGTTTTTACTGTAATGATATCTTGTTAAAATCTCCCGCATTGTGACAAAAAAGTTTGCAACCTTGGTCGTTACTTAACGAACAAGATGGGAAACCCCGCCACGTGTGAAATGAAATCTGTGATTAACTTTCTCAACGTAATGGATAAGAACCCATATGAATTTCGTCAAATCAAGGAAATGTGTGTGTATAGAATGTAGGTGTAAAATCGAAAGTTCTGTTTAGAAATCTTCATCGGTTACTTATTCGCTACTTAACCGTTACTAATTTCTGGACGACTCGTAGTTGAAGAAGTCCCTAAATACAAAATTTAATAATTATTGAATAATTCTCGATGACACATTCACACAACTTCAACTGATTTGAACTTACTATACGGGCTTCGATATCAAATATGAGAATAGGAGGGGGAAGAGACATCCTTTTTTTTTTAAAAAAAAGGGAGAAAGAGAAAGACTGAGTAAAGACAAGGGTGGCACTGATATTTCCCAAAGTGCCAATATCATTGAGATACAACAAACGCACTCATTCCCACACACACATGCATATTATACTCCCTCTTCTTCCCCATCCATTCCACTATTTCAATGACAGTTTTTATCGTCAGGAGTTGTGATTTACACGCGTTATATCCCATCTGCATTCGTTTCATAAACGTTGCAACATATGGGTTGGTTGGTTGGTTCGGTTTGGTTTTATGCTTACATTTCTGCGAACGACAATAGCTTGGGGGGAGGATCCCAACCTACAATGGTCTATACTCACTTATGTGCAGAAGGGGGAACAGAGTTAATAAAACTTAAAATATATATATATATATATATATGTAACCCACCACATAAAAGTACACTCTTGCCAAATATATTTACATTAATACTCTTGAATGAACATGTCCCACCGCCCAAGTAAATTTTGCAAAATACTTGTGAAACAACACACAGTAAACACTCAGCAGTAAATAAAGTAACCACTCGAAAAACTGTTGGACATCTGTGAAGTTTTGCAGTAATCAAACACTTTGGTAGACGCCTGACGTCAGATGTTATTCTTGACGCAGTATCCCACTTCCAATATAGACGAGGTATGTCCTGGAAGTAAAGTTACGGTACAATGTAGCAAGAACGATAGGAAAACATACCACGCAGGGTGGCAGCACTGGTTTGGAGCTCGATTATTTCAATTCTGTTTGAGTGATCAGTGTTTACAACAGCAATGACTATTCAAACCCCTGCAATGTGAGGTTTGTTCTGCGATACGTCTGGAGACGAAACAAAATCTCAGACCGAAGAAAAATCACAAACAAATTATTGCTGTTTATGACTCGACAAACTGTGATAAAATGGTGTGAATTCTCGGAAGACGGGACCGATACTCGTGCAAAGTCTTTGATCTCTAAAGACCGTCTGACGATAAGAAAATGAATGATTCATGAAGAAGTGCACTTGGGTTCGACGCTGCAATGCGATTAAATCGTTCAATTAAAGCTTGACCCTCTAATTGCTAAACCTGTTTTAGCTGTGTGCGTGAGAGCGGTTTAGCCAATGGAGAATCAAGCTCTACTCAAGTTTCATCGGGCATCAACGCCTCACCATAGGTTACAAAAAATGTGCATCCTCTGGGGTCCCAAAATGTTATCGGTATACGAAACACTGGATGGTTTCACCGAGCGGCCGCAGCTCAGTTGGTAGAGCGTTGGCTTTGCATTCAGGAGGTTCTGGGTTTGATACCAGCAACACACCATTCTGACTGGTTTCTCCTCAGCTACACCAGGCAAATGCCAGGATGGTATCTTCAACTTAGGTCCTGGACGCCCCTTTCCCTACACTATCCTGGCATGAGTCATACATGACTAAAGACCGTAAATCAATTCAATTCAACCGGATGGATTTCGCACTGAAGTTTTTCACGCACTACGCCGAGGAAGTTGAATTTTTAACATTATTGTGGCTGGAGATGAAACCTAGGCTTATTACCGCACTTCTAAATCTTTTCGACTATCACAATGAGGTGAAAGCACAGGATGAACTTTAGTTCCCCGGAAAGGTTATAACAACAGGAAAACAATGTGGGAGTGAAAATCTGAGATAATACAGTTTTCTACCTTCTTCCTCCTAACAAGAAACGAAAAAAAACTGAAGAAACTTGGACAACCCTGGATTAGAGCATTAAACTACCACCCAGACGATTCGAGTTCTGTCCCCGCTCCAACTTTATAACTACTTTCCTAGGCCACTTTACTTCCTACTCTATGGCTTACGGAACTCGCAAGTTCATTGCCGCAGTAACAAACGTTCGCCACACGATTCGATCCTGGGCAAGATCCAGCCAGTTTTCATCATAAACACCTACTTCTCGAAGATCCCTCTAATATTGTCCTCTCAACGACGTATCCGTCTTCCCAATGGTCTCTTTCCCTTCATCTTTCCGAATTCGCTTTTTCCGCATCCGAGGTTCCGAGCTACATGGCCTGCCCGCGTTAGTCGTCGCGATTTCATTATTCTTACAATATCCGGTGAGTCGTACAGCCGTGGAGTTCTTCATTATGCAGTCTCCTCCATTCTCCTAGCCTACCATTATTCTTAGGTCACCAGCACCGCTTATTATTAACTTGTACCTATCCCTTTATATCTTTGCATGTGTAAATTGCAGAGAAGTTATCACACCTTGACTCTCTTCAGGTGTACAAACGAATTACACGCTCTTTACGGCGCTCGAATTTTCATCAACCGTCACTGAAGATGGAATTTATTTATAACATGTTAATTGACAAAATTCTGACTTATGTAAGCGAAATGTACTTACAGGTACCACTATATTTAAGGAAATTATGACATGGATTTTCCTATAATGAGCTGTGTTACATTCCTTTAATTCCTTCGATTTTGATAATAATATCGCTCCATGAGGGCAACGACGGAAAAGAATCGTGGAAGTTAAGTGAAACATATTGACTTCGGGAAATTGCCAAATGATTCTGATTTTAATTAGCACTACATTGAAGAAAATAAATAGTTGTATCGTTCCATGTGCTATTGTGGAGGATTTCGTTCTTAATGAGTAAATTTGAAAGAAATGAAAAAAAAACATATATACTTAATAAAAACGACTTGAAAAACAATGAATAGCATAATTATATCATAGACCTGAGGTCTATGATTATATGTACCGTACGTAAGTTAAACGTGAACATGCTAAGCAGGCACTCTAAGGTAAGAATGTGAATTAAACTGAAGAAAGAAAAAGAGACTAGACAGCTTCACCACCATTTTACTCCAGTGAAACTCCTATGTTAATCTTCCACAGCTGGGATTTGTCCGCCTATTTCATCCCCTTCTCACTTTCTGCATATAAATACAAAAGCAGTGAAGAAGGTGCCTGCTATCACACTTGAAATCTATGATCCCATCTATAAACCGTTCCCTCGAGTTTTACCCTCCCCCTATTTGCAGTAAAAAAATGTAATGCGCGTGATGGAGATGCGAGGGGGGTAAGTAGAGATAAAAAAGACGAAGATAAAAACAGTAGTTATCTAAAAGAACATTCTCCTTTTTAAAAAAGGTAACTTCTGCGCAAGTTAAATGTGACTGAAGTTTGATTCAAGCATTATTATTATTGCTACTTATAACATAATGAGTCGCCGTGGCTCAGGCGGTCCGGGTTCACATCCCGGCCAGGACGCTGGAGACTTTTCTCGCAGTGTTCCCGTGACTGGCACTCTGAGGTGCACTCAGCCTTCTATCAAATTGAGTACCAGTACCTCCTTGGTACTCCTGGGCACTTTGGGAAGATAAAGGCGGTCGAGCGTGGGACTGACCACCCCACCTCACTTCGTACCGTAGGTCAAGAAAATGTGGAGCGCTACCTCCACATCCCCAGGGGATAGCTTTATCTTTATATAAATTAACATCGTCGCTGCGACTCGAAAAAACGCTATGCACCATTTTGGTCGAAACTAAGATAATTATGTGGTGCAAAAAAAAAAAAAAATAAGTTCAGAAAGCTATCAGTAATAGGTACTGACAATGCTATATGTGTACACTTGATGGTTTCCCTGTAGTAACAGAAAAATAAAAACCGCTATGTAAAGTACTGTCAGAACTGCCCCTTTACAATCGCTATGTGAAGAAAGCATCACATAGTGGATTTTCATCAACATTACCACGCCGATGTAGTCATTAACATCAGGGACGTATTTAGGAGGTGGGCCCGGATAACCCCCCCTAAAAAACTCACAGGTTTATGGAAAATGTATAACTTCAGGCGTAATTATATATATTTAATATACATTTCACGCCCAGACACACCTTGAACCCTGCCCCCTGCCGGAAGCTCTTGGACTCCTCCCAAAACCGAATTCTGGATACCTGCTTGATTTACATTACCTGTTATGTTTGCAACACATAGCGCTTTTTGATCAAATGAATTGCTAATTTTCTTTATTTATATGTGCGCGCAGGCGGCATCCTTTGTCGTCAATAATGTAACACTTTTATACATTTTGAAGTTTTAAACTAATAGTCTAGTAATTGTGCACGATGTATACCAGGGGTAAGAAGGTGCTGGAGCTTTACTTGTCCTTGAGGCAGCGAAGACGTATGGAGAGTTGAAAACATGAACTAAACGACTATCGCCATGGACTCTAAATCCCTTTCCTACACTTTTCTGTCTCCGCTGGTTTTCCCATGTGAGAGGTATGATCAGCGCATTCCACAGGTTTTGGTTCTGGTAGATGTTTTACGGCCGGATGCTCTTCCCGGAATCCGAATATGGGCAACCGAAACGTTACTATGAAATGGAGCTCCCACCGGGAATCGAACCCGGGACTCCTCGCACAGAAGGCGAGCGCGGTAACCACGTGGTTACGTAGGAGCTCTTACTGCAGCTAAAAATATATCGTACAAAGTGGACTTGCCTGTCACCGACGTCCCAGTCACAATGCGTTCTGGTGGCTCAGATGTTATTCCATCAACTACGTACGAAAGTATGGGGTTAGTTCCAACAATGCTATTGTAAAGATGTATGAGCACAAAGTACGTATATAGAGAAATGTGCATGCAGAACTACTTAGGGTTGTGCCGTGTGTTCACCGACGAAACAGCTGAGCGAATGTCAACGTATACTAAATTTTACAAATTAAAAACAATTTTCCATACAGCTAAGTAATCGATTTTGAAGTCAGAACGTAGCAAATACTTCTGTATATAGAAGGCATGTGTTCCTGTAAAACTTTTTCACTCACGGTCAGAGTAGTGTTTAATTCACTCATATTATGTAGTTCTCTTTATAGTTCTCAGACTGATCAGTATTGTAATGTCGGCGTTTATGATCTTGCAAATAGCGTTGGGGTTAGTTGCAACGTTTGGCTTAGGGTCAAGTTGTAACATAAGCGAATCTTCAGTTTCTTTTGCAAAACAAGAGATAATTTAATTCGAAATGTTTAGTATTATGTATTTTTGGTTTTGTTTAGTGTGTGATGAAAAATATATTGAAGATGGTTACGAGTGGGTGCAATGCACTTCTTGCCAAATATAGTCTCATTTCAAGATATGTGCAAAGGGAGATCCCTTTTATGTGCATACCAACTGTGTCTGAAACAGAAATTTAAAGTGATGAATAAATTACACGACTTAATGACTGTTTTGGTGAAAGTTTTTTTTTAAAAAAATAACTGAACTACAGTGAAAATGTTGCATTGCCTTATTGTAGAGAAGTTATATTCAGTTTGTTAGACAAAAACTGTCATAACATTAATATCGTAACTAAACTATTTTATAGTAGACATAGGACTAGTAAGAGTAACAGTACCAGCTGGAAGTCATCATAAATGGCACATATTATTAATAAAATATTTTCATTACATGTGTATTCATATAATATTAATATATTGATAAGATATAGACAATAATTTATCATGCTGCAAGTTGCCCTTCATTCTGTTTCAACCTGGCCAATGTTTTGCAATAGTTGGATTACCGTTATTATTATTTTCCCTGCTTAGTATGTGTGCAATTAATGGCAACGTAACACACATATAACACAGAGGAGATTTCATCAGTTCTAATGCAGAAATTTCAGCTTTTGGGTGTTCATGCTTTGGTTGCAGTTAACGAAAAACAAGTAAGTGTTGCAACCAACCCCATCTTCCCATAGTTACTGCAACATCGTTGCAAACAGTAACATTACGGACATTAATTTTCTACTTAATTGTTGTGTCGAAAAATACGAAGAACGCACATTACAGTTTCTAGAAGAAATTGTGTTTGACCTGGATGTTTCAAGTAATACGCCTTGTGCCAATATTGTAAGCAGCGATGTAATGCTAAATTTTCAGGTGGGTATACGCTTCGCTCTTTGTAACGGAACCTTTCGCTTAATGTCCCATATACATCCGTATTTCATAAATTTTAGGTAGGTATACGGTGATGCCTAAAAAATGAGATGACTATACGCCGTATACCCGGGTATACTCTCCATTACATCTCTGATTGCAAGTTTAAATGAAGACGCAGATAGTGAGTTATGAACTTCCCCGCTTCCGAACTGTGCAATGAAAAGGACAAAATTAATGAAATCGCCCACAGCACGACCAGAAGCTTTGCAAATGAAAAAAAAAATGAATAAAATGAAGAAGAAAAGCAAAGTTATAAGAAAGAAGACCGACATAAAAGAAATTCAGATTAAGTAAATAAAATGCTGAGACTATATAGGAAAAAAATATCAAGGCAAAAAGTACGTAGAAAACAGATAAGTAAATAGTATACAAAAAGTATGTAGCGGAACCCGAAGGGCGGAAGTTAGTTCCAGTAATGCGCTTACACAACAAAGAAAAAAAAAGTGAGGGAAGTTATAACTGATGGAGTGATGAGATTGATGAAAATCAGAGATAAAAGATTCATGCAACAATATGGGGTTTTAATTATTGGGATGAGAAGAAGGCATGCGTGTCTGGTCTAGTGAATTTTCGTGCAGTTTTGAGACGACGAGCACAAACTACTGAAGATGTTTCAAGAAATACATACGGTTACGACTGTTATTTAATTACAGAATACGAAAAGGTGAGGGTTTGCAGAAACTTTTTTTTTTTTGGCCACTACAGGAATGAAACAAAAAATATTTTCGATGACTGGAAACCGTTCTACAAGCCTAACAACAGGGAAAAGAAATCCCCCTAAACAAGGAGCAACCTTTCCACCAGACAGTAACAAAAACAGTTCAGAGAAGCTGAAATCAATTTCGGTAAAACAATGGCTTTCAATTATACCTAACATGGCAGGCCACTAGTACCGATACTCTAGTAATCGAGTGTATGGAACCAACATGCACGCAGTTTATAAGCAGTGGTGTCAGGAAAATGACAGTCCGTGTATAGAAAAAGAAATTCTGTGAAATTCTGGAGGATGAGAAAATATCAGTCTTCAAGCCTAGAAAAGATCAGTGTGACACTTGTGTGGCACCCCCTATCATTATGTCCTAAAACATACCACATTATGACCTGGGGTCCGCGCGGGCCCCATCTGTCTTTTAGCACATTTTCCTTGAATTAAGGGTTTTTTTAGACGTTGTGATTTAAGCGTTCATTGTTCTAATACTCAGTTAAAGTTTAATATATTATAATTGATTTTTTCTCGTTTTAGGTTTACTTTATTTTATCCATATTACAAGATTCTGATACAAAAAAATGCTATGATATATTGAAGAAAATTACATCATTGTCATATAATTTTAAGAATGTTCTAAATGTAGCATGTTTTAACCTAAGCCACTGACTACGAGTATTCACCAAGTTTCTTATCGTTTAATTCACATGTTTTAAATGGTCCCTGTGCAAACATCGCATATTGTGTGCTGGTGTTCCGGACAGCAAGGAATATGGCAGCACTTGCATTTGGTCTTCACCTTTCTATCCGAAGAACGTGGACACAGTTGGCACCAGTGGCGCCCATTCATTTCAAAAGGGGTCATGCAAGCCTTACCTCAGCAGGACCCACCCCGTTTTAGGTTAACCCACCCCAAGAAGAAAGTGTATTTTCAAATGCTGCATTTCTAGGCATTCTTTAATTTTAAATAGGAAACGTATTTATTTTTAAGGGTCACAAAATTTATTCACAGCAGAAACAAACAAACAAAAAAAATAGCTGGAGGTACACTGATTGGTACATTCGCCGCGTTTAAGCGTACATCATAGTTCGTAATACTAACACCTTTGTTAGTAAAGAGAAAATAAAAATGTGAGTGGACACCAGACTGAATTGGCGCTGTATGACACACCACGTCGACCAGTTAGATATGTAGCAAAGGTGAATTTTAGGAGTACTCAACTTTGTAGCATTTCACATATCACTGCCTCTAAAGAATTAGTTTTGTCGTAATCAATATCCTTTAAGGAGCAAACATGTCAACCACTTTTTTCATAATCAATGGAGGTGACCCTATTCGCTGGAAGTTATTGGCAAACCGTCTATTCGGTCCTTCCTATTCCCACTGCAGATATCAAATCAGTTTCAACTTAGAAAGTGACCTCTCAGTGGATACATTTGTTATTGGCAAGCGACAGAAAACTTCAGAAGATAATTCAAGTTTAGGAAAACAGTTTTCAGTTTTAACTTGCAAAATATTTTGGCAACCCTTGGAAAGGCTGCCAACACTGAAAGATTTACATTTTCTCAAATGTTATGTGATGGAACATCATCATGACAACTGGTAAAAATCCAATTATATCTTAAATTTAAAAAAAAGAAACACATTACCATACCCAAATTATATGAAAAGTCAGGGTGCAGCAAGTACTCAAAAATGATCAATAATTTTATAATTCCTATATGTTCAATATGCAAAGGTTGTTGTTCAAAGTCGTTAAATATATTGTTTGTTTCTTCCCAAAATGATGTACACATACACAAATTCTAACTCATTGTTTAAGTAAAAATAGAATTAGGAAACCCACTACGCGTACCTGTAGGAAGTGCTATGTGAAAGAGAAAAATAAACTATTCATGAACAGTCAATAATATATTGAGGTAGAAGTTCAATGAATAAATCTTATCTATATAATGAATTATCAATATCTTTAGAAAGTGGTTCTAATATTTTGAACCAAAGTTCATTTTGTGTTGGTAGACGACTCGTCTCCATCCATGTCCAAATCTGCAATCGACTTATTTCTTTCTGTGAAGGTTGGCTAGGTAGATCAACGCTTTTTCTTCTGCTTCTTACAGTTCGGAAAAATGGTTAGCCTACCTATCTTCACAGCGAAAAAAAGTTGAATGTAGATTTGAAAGTGGACAGCGAAAAGAGTTAACTCTCATGTTGATGGTCTCATCCTGTCGAGTATTTGAGGAAATCTAAATCTTCCATCATTGGCAGCCTGCTCGAGAATTGTCAATACGTGGCAAGCTAAAACTTAAAACTGTTTTCCCAAACCTGCATTATGTTCTGAAGATTACTATTGCCAGTAACGAATGTGTCCACTGAGTGGTAATTTTACAATCTGAAATTGATTTGACATATACGATGAAGCGTCAGCGATTGGAGGGTTAGTTCATCTTCATTGTCTACGAAAACGTAGTTGATATGTTTGCTAGTCGTAGGATAGTGTTCAAGACAAATCTGAAAAAAGTTATATTCCTTTCAGCCTTCATCAATGACCACATATTTCATATAAATTGAAGTAAAAGAAGCGAAACGAAACTTTCCACATCATTCTAGATCTTAAAAAGGCATTCTTGATAGAGTAACAAACATGCATTTATTGCCGTTGCAGGTGGCGAAAGGACATATATATTGTACAGCTATTTTGTCCTTTGCTATCATTCCTCTTCTTTGTTTGCAATTTAAAAATGAGGAAATTTGAGATATAATACCACCGCTTCTTTTAGAAAATCTGTTTTGGTTACGCGTAAATTATATCGCCGAAGGGGGGGGGCAGAACTAGAATCAGAATCCGGAGTAGGATGTAATGAGTTACCGCTGATGCAGAAATCATCAATTTCATATATTTCTTGCTGACACCACTGTGTTGCATACTCTCTACTATGAACATTTATTCTTGTTGAAGTACTTTGGTTCAACAATATACAGAAGACAGCTTTCTGCTCATGTTTTGAAGCGCATCAGAGCTTGATGAGTTTTTCTATGCTGACTTTCAATTTGTTCTTCAGTTTCGACAGTGTATTCTGTCTTACGAGTGGCTGAAATCCTGGTCAGCTATTTTCAGTAGGTTAGCTGTTACTAATAAAAAATTAGAATGCGTTTTTTCCTGTCCAATCTTTGGCTGTGTGATTGTTCCAGGATTTGAATCAATCTTGTATGAACAGTACTCTTTTCGATATCGAATTGGAAACATTTTCCACGTGGCTTTGGATTTCGTTGGTTTAAGTGTTCTACTTGATACTAAGTTGACCCTAATGTTGCAGCTTCCTCTATTAAACTCTCAATGTCCTCTTTCGAACTGCTAAGCGGTCTAATGAGGGGTTAAGGATTTTCATAATTTTTTATACGCTTGACGTTTTCAATTCTGAGTTGTTGCTCTTCAATATTTTAGTAACTTAGCCTCTTTTGTTTTCGTGCTTACACCTTAAGTTACAGCTGTGTACGCAGCAATTTTAATTTCTTGTATGAGGCTCCGCCACTCCTATATTTGGCAATTCGAACTTGGCAGACTTACTGAAGTTCTACTGGGTGGCTTCACTCTCAGTCGGTAAACTTGATAGTGAGGTCAATGAAACCATTTTCATATCGTGTTAAGCATTGTCCCCTCGTAAGCTTTGAAAACAAGATCTTATTTAGCTCATATGGATTTGCGAGATGCTCGGTGATGGTGGTCATCTTGACCTCCGTAGACTTCGCTGTCTTCTCGCTGCTATTCTTCTTTTGCATCTATCTTACTTATCTTCCTCTTTACCGTGAACAACCGACCGCAACGCCCTAATTTGACTTTTCGCGAGAGCAAAACAAATATTTAAGGAAGTGTTTTAACCGAAGTCTCAATATGTCTAAAAATATCTTTCTTAACGAAATCCTCTTTGCAAAAATACAAAATAAGTAGAAATCAGTCGTATGAAATAATATTTGTTTACACAACAGACAAAGATAAGGTAAAGCGTTTTGAATTGCGTGGTTGTTTTAGAATATGACTATTTTACGTTACAAACGAAATTTAGAATGACTCCTTTCAGAATCTGATAAGCATTGCTACTGGAAAGGGTAGTTTCCAGGTAATTAAATACATTTATAACTTGGTTGCAATTTCTCAGATAAAATGAATTATTACAGCAAAGTAAATTCTTATGGAAAAATGTAATATTCTACTATAACCATAATGGATCTGAGATCAGAAATTCTCACCATAAGTACGTATATTTACTCATTTGAAGGTGAGAAAATAGCATACAATTAAACTACTAATCCTACATAGCTACAATGACTAGCCCAAAATTATCTTAATATCGCTAACTAACATTATAATCACCATACAGTACATAAATCACTTTTTATCTCTTTTAATATAACTGCTTTCCTAAATTGGTACAACTTTATGGAAAATATAACACAAAACTTTAATCGTATCACTAAAATTGATAAAAACGACACTTCCTCAGTACGTTATGTTCCAATTATTGGTTAGTAAAAGAGCTTTTAACTCACAAATAAATGCTTCATTTTAGATAATATAGCTAATTGAAAGCTCACTTAATATTCTTCTAATTATAGAAAAATATGAATCATTAACTTCAAAGAAAATATGAAGCATTATTTCACGTGCCTCAATCGCAATCGAACTGATTTCAAAATTGACGTCGATAGATGAACATTGGCACCACCCCGTTAATATTCACCAGTCAGAGCGCAGTACATCGTCAATGACGTTTATTTTCTAAACTACATCTTCTTTTATAGCTTGTAAGCTTTCGGCCATTTTGCATACAGAAATAATTATACAATTCACAATACACATTTCACATCTGTGGCACTAAAGCATAAGATTTTCCGTAAGCACTGAACTATAGGAAGCAAATATAGCTATCACTTTTTCGTAATCAATGGAGATGTCCAATTCAATAGGAATCGTAATGAAACCCTGTAGTCGATCACCACCCATTGTAGATCTCAAATCAGTTTTGACTCGTTTTAATTTAGAAAATGACCTCTCTGTGGTAACACTCGTTACGGGCAACGTGACAGCAATCTTCAGAAGATAATGAAGGTTTGGGAAAACAGTTTTCAGTTTAGAC
The DNA here is from genome assembly GCA_022664845.1 of Lepisma saccharinum. NCBI lineage: Eukaryota > Metazoa > Arthropoda > Insecta > Zygentoma > Lepismatidae > Lepisma > Lepisma saccharinum. Next base: position 3,288 of record JAGDQP010037235.1, on the reverse strand, counting down.
TTACAAAATATTTTGAAAATTTTGGGGAGACTGCCAAAATTTTAAGGTTTAGATATTCTCAGTTCTTCGTTATCATCCGACACACCATCATCAGAAGAATTAGGCTCTTCCTCGCTATCTATGTCCGAATTTACCATCCATTTATTTTCGATGTGAAGATGGGTAGGTAGGTCAACCGTTTTCCCAAGCTTTTCGAAACAATAAAACAAAAAAGCAATGTATTTCTTTCTGGCTTCGTCAATGTTCACGTATTTTCCAAAAATTGAGCTAAACGAAGTGAATGCATCTTCAGGCAAACCTTTCGGATTCTTGCGGACCTCGGAAAGACGTTTCCGTGAGAGCAAAGACAAATCTCTCAGAAGCATTAAAGTAGTAGCATTATCTTCTCCTACAAAGCGCTCCCTCATTTGTGTAATGGCCATATCAATGCTGGCCTAGAATGTTTCCGCCTGGAATGAATTTTTGGGGTCCATAATTGGATCATCATCAGATATTTCGCTGAGCATCTTATGTTTTCTCAAGCGAGTGTTGCACAGAGGCTGAAATTCAATTTCAGTGCCCTTCATGAAATTCTCCGCGTCTGAGACGATACTACTAAACTTACTTCGGAGATCTTTGATACTTGTCAGGTTTGTTTCAAGCATAGACACTGCAGATAACAAATCTAAGTCCGGACTTTGTAACATCTTTGTGAAAGGGTCAATGATTTTAAAAATCCTAACAAAAGTTGTCGCAGTTAACACAAATCTCTCCAAAGTAAAATATGCAATAAACGCTCCTACCTGGGCGCCAGCTTTGTTGCCCTCTCTTACAGTATATTTAACTGTGAGCGGCCGGCGACTTTTTCTCTGTTTCTTCCCCTCCAAGGACCTGGGATAGTTGTGATAAAATATCTTGATCACTATTCGGAAATAATGGATAATTTTCATTTAGGCCTATTTTTAATAAAGTGTTTATATTCGTGTAGAAAAAATATATCTGCCTATTTAAAATTTAAATAGTTCTAAGCCCATAATGTACTGTTGAATTTTATTGATGGCTTTAGGCATCTAAGGCTCACGCCAAGATAGGGGAGGGGAAAGGATTCGGGAAGATGTCGACCAGAGCCTATGTTGAAGGTGATATCTCTGCAATCCCTGCATTTGCCTTGTGTACCTGAGCAAAAAATCTTGAAAAACCTGTCAGGATGGTCGGCCGCTGGAATCGAACCCATGACTTCTCGAATGCTACACAAACGCTCTACCACTCAGCTACGGCGGCTCGATAAGTAATGTGTTGTTGAAAAGACTTGTTAAATTATTAAGAACAATGATGATGATGATGATGAGTGTTCTGCTCGAAGGAAGGTCGACCTGAAGATGCCAGAACTAGGTGAACCGATTGTGGTTTGCCATTGCCTTTCATCGCACGAAGATGACGTCCTAAGGACGGGACCTATAATTTAATGTGGATTCGGAACCACTTATGTCCCCGCTGGGAATCGAATCAGGAACACCCTGATTACACTATTAAGAACAATAGAAACAAATTTAACATCACAACAAAAATAGATAAGAAACGCTTCTTATCGGTCACTCTGGTCGGTAAGAGGAAAACTCGTGAATTCTATATACCTGAAGTCAGACAGAATAATATACTTAATAGATATGACTATTTATATTGTTTATGATATAAAGTCAAAACTAGAAAAAAAAACAATGTCGTTTGTAATAGTTTTAAGACTAAGACGTTTACTCTAAATTTAAAGACAGTCTTCTTCATTCTCAAATAACTTTTCCGGCATCTTCTAAGCTAACCAGGGAAGCCAGTTTTCTTTTTCTATATAATGTCACTTTCTATAGATGGTAGAACTTAAATATTAAGTTAAATCTATCCGAAAACTAGGGATAATTTTTATGTACATTTTAATGACATACGTCTTGTTTCAATATTTATGTGAAAATTGCCGCCTACTAGTGTATGTCCGACGACTGGTGCCCATACCCTATTTTCAATTTTATAATTTTCTTTGTAAATTTATGCAGGTAAACCGTTGGTTGTATAAATTACAGCATTAGTATTGTGTGTGTGTAATATTCATGTCACTTGCATTGAATCCCTAATGCTGTATAATATTTGTAAATGTATCTGTAATCTTTTTTTAAAATAAGTTATGTGGCTTTAAGTATCAACATTATATTGTTTTATTTAACAAATAAAAACGAGGATGGCATCTTCCCGAATCCTTTCCCCTCCCCTATCCCGGCCTGAGCCTTAGATGCCTAAAGGCTATAAATAAAATTAAAAGTTTAACAAAAAATATTTTTGAGAACAAAAATAATATTTATCATGAATGCTTTATATAAGTGATTTTTATATTAGATTATGACATC
>JAGDQP010037234.1:7048-17877 GCA_022664845.1 Lepisma saccharinum | reverse complement strand
GTTAAAACGCACTAGCCATTGACTTGTTTCCTTTTAACAAAATATCTAGTATAATGTTTCGATTCATTGATGAACGTGATGTCAGGACTACGTCGATATATTCTCGATAGTTAGCAGCTGTGCCTAGTTATTCTCTGAATGTTGAGTCTGAAGTTGACTTGACCTACGTTGTACAGAAATGTGAATTATACAGAATTATGTATTTGTTCTTTCGATTAGCGAATCGTCCGGGAACTTAAACGCGTTCGTAAAATTTGGAACTTCGTTAACCGTTGTTCTGTGGGTTCAGGCTTTATGCCCATTTTCTCGTGGTGCTTTTTGTAATGCACTTCTTAAAACTAACACATTAAATAATGCTCGTTATATTCCTCAACTTCTGCGAAAAAAAATATATTTATTTTCTACTCGAAAAAGCACATTCGTGTAAATTGTCTATCAGCGCTGAAAACTTGTGAGCAGTTACAAACAATCTATTAATATGCACGTCACACAACGGACTCAAAATATATTCATAACGAAATGCTGACTTGCCTAAAAGAGGAAGACATGTTCTAAAAAGTGAAAAGATTCAAACAGTAACATGCATTTTGTTACAAAGCATAAACATATATTTTGTTAGATAGCACAAATAGCATTATTATTATTATTTGTAATTATAAAACTATCTGCATACACATTTGCAATGTGGTTTGAAATTGTTATCAACATTCCATCATTTTTATTGAATACTATGTTAAATTAGACTAAGTCAAACTTTGAAATTTGTCCATAAATTACAGACTTTTGAGTTTTTTGAATATATTGGATTGTGGAAAAATATCTTCATTGAACTCATAACAGAACCAAGAAAGTGATACTTCATTTTATAAAATACAAGTGACAACTTTTTTTCGCTCTCCTGAAAAGTTTTTTTTTTCTGACTTAGTCGCTTTTAGCATTGGAGAATTCGAAGTTATTCTGAATGTAAAAGTATCTATTTTTATAGGCATTATTCTTCCTTTTTACACGTATCCAACAACTGGTACATATCTGGCTGATCACTGGTTCAGAGTGGACGGCAACTAGTGAAAGCTGCGTATTTTCCTAAAAATAATTTTTATATAAAATTTTGAATTGCAAATGTTTTATTTTAATTGAGAAAGGAATAAAGAATGAAAGTAAAAAAGAGATGTACGTATTGGGTAAAAAAGAAATATTGAAATAAAATGAGTGAACCAGTCCCTTCATTGGTCGACCACTGGTGCTCTTAGCTTAGATAAAATAAAATAATTTAATTGTTGGCATATCAAATAATGGTTATTCCATATCGATTACCAAAAGATGTATATATAGCAAAAAGAGTGTTAGTCTATCTTGTGTTGTCTATTTTGCAATCTGATAAAATCTTTTCAAAGAGTAAACTCATGGTAACTATTTAGCAGTCACATAGGCCTTAAATTAAGAGCCAGTTGCTCAAAATATTAAAATCCGAATTAACTTAATCCGTGAGTTAGCCTATGAGTCAGATAAAATTTTCCATAAGTAGTGATTTCCCATTGTCTAAAACAGATCTTTTTTCACCTTTTTTATACTGGCGGACCGGCAAATTACAGAACAAATTTCAAGGACAGGAAAATGCCAGTAAGTTAGAGGATTATTTGACGTTCGAAAGATGCTACCGTATCTTCAGACTTTAGTTATTTATAAAAAAAGAAATATACATTTTAATATAAATTTTGAACTGTCGAAATCTACGAAATACAGTCAGTATTAAATAATTAAATGTATTAATTTGTCGAGGACTAGTACAATAGTTTCGCAGACCGGCGGTTGAAAAACACTTATCTAAACATCTTTGATGCCATTTGGTGTTAGTCCAACCAAACTATACATGAATGCGAACCCATAAGGTCTATACTCACAAGGAAAGGTCACGATCTCTGATACGAGCAAAGCCGAATGAGACATAAAGAAGACTGTGGATAGAGAAGTAGAACACCAAAATTATAGGTGTAATGGCCCAGGGGGAAAGGAGATAGGGGGCACGGAAGTTAGAAGTGCGAACAAATGACAGTATACCGGTTACATGAGATAATCTCCAATAACTTTTTAACCAACAAAGCAAAATCAGCCAAACTTGGTACCAAGAAAGTATACCAAGAGGGAATGCCTAAAACATATGCATTAACACAAAATAAAAAGTATTGCCAACCCAATAGAAAGTTTTATTTTTTTTCAAATGGCACTACGTCATCTTATTACATATTTCAAAACTACATTTAAATGGAAAATATTTAATATAAAACTCGTTTGCCAGGGTTGCAAACTAAGGTTGCTACAGCATTGCAAACGTCCAAATTTTGGAGGCCTCCACAATACTAATAACACAAGTAAGGCAGTCGAGCAAATCTATATGTAAAGTACCTATTAGCGTCGGATATAAGGGGCAAAATGATGGCGCATCATGGATACTTGTAATCAACAGCGTTAGAGGTTGCAAGTGTGAAAATGTAGAAAATGCCACAGATCTCTAAAAAAAAAGGTCCCAGCATAAGTATAATTTCGAATAATGGAAATCAAATCCATTTGATATAATCATCGAAGTGCGTTAAAGTGACCCTGATATCTCAACGCACTCCGGAGAAAAAAGGTTTGTAGTTTGCAACACTGTTCCACGTAAAACCCACGTTCATAGGGGTCGCGTATCACCAACTTGGAACCACTGATAGATAATAAATACCGACTGGTAAATGAGCGAGCGGAGACTTGCTCGTAGGTCTACTAAAGACTTGAAACTTGTGTTTTGTAGCTGGAAAGAAATTGAGGGAGATTATGATTGTGACTAATTGGGTCTGTTGTAATAAGTGACAGAAAAGTGCTCAAAGGGGGAGGGAGGTAAATTACGAACAATTTGTTTTGGTCAACTTTTCCTCATATTTCCCATATAATATACTTCATATTAGTGTGTAAAAAGTGATTTTTCTAAAGTTACAACAAAAATACTGTTACTACAATATCATTTATTTATAAGGTAGTTAAAACTTGACTACTAGTCCAGCAAATTGGTTACGTATGTACGCAATGGTCTTTCCTTTCTTTAAGAAGTTTATTCAAAATGTGAATCTTTATTTCTTCTTTCAGTGTAATAGTATGGGGAAATTTCAGGTAATGAAAAACAATTGTTTTGCATTACTTTGTGTTTCGAAGTAGCATAAATCTACTTAAAAATGTAGCGTAATTCGTTTTCCAGGTGACAACTTATCTGACCTCTTGTGTTATTATTTTAACAGAATACAGTGTATTCTAGACCCTCTTCTCTAGAGTAATAGCTTGGTGTTTGTTTTGTCAGACAAGATACTAGACAAGATACTGGACAAGACTCAGTGTTTCTGGTATCTACGTTAAATTCTAAAACTTCTTTTTTACCATAAAACGTACTTTGAATAGCAAAACATAAACATGCGAAATACCCAGATTGACAGAATTTTGAAGCTTGAATGATTTCAGTATTTATTAACAGTCGCATATCAATTGTGAAGATGTCAGATGACCCACGATCTTTTCCTTGATTTACAGTTTTGCAATTTTAAAAAGATTCATCACTAGCTGTTAGAACTTTCATTTTGAATATGCTGTACTCGAAATAATAAGAAATCTGTTCATTCATTCACTGACTCATTGTATCATACATATGTGTGTTTAACTCATGTGTCTCATGTTAGAAAGGTCTGTATTGTAAGTATTAAATATCAATTACACTGATCAGCACGATTTTTGGCACACGGATGAAAAAAAAAATGTGTGTCGAAGAAAACCTGGTACCGTGAAGACAAATACGTGGTCAGAATATGTCTATCACCCGTAGTTCATCAGGTAACGGGTTCGAATCCCGCCTGTGGCATGGAGGATTGTGTATTTTTAACTGATTTCATTCATATAATCGTGACAGACCGAAGTCTATAATTATGAAAAAATGACCCATATAAAATAAAGTTTACAAAGTTTTTTTTGTTACAATTTTATAAATCATTTTATATCGTTTAGTTTACCACATGGCGTCATCTTGTTCTTATTTTCAAAAAAATGAAATATTCTTATTCAATTGAGAGTCCTATCTCTAATTGACACATCGAGGAGTGATTAAAATGTGGTGTGTCTTAGTAGATCTCAAAATCGTGGGAATAACTTAATTTGTGTCTTCGTAATTTGAACACCGCATTTACCTATGTGGAAAAGCTAAGTAATGGTTTTATTGTAGACAAAACCAAAGCGCTCCTGTATAGACCTAAATTACAATTATCTTATAACGTATCCAAAATAAAAAAAAGAGTTAAAATCAGAGGGACAAATGGAGGTTACTAAGCGAATGCCGGAGCCTGCCAGTTTCAGAGTCAAAGTCAGATTTTTCCACCGGTATCAATGACAATTCCAACGGTGTATGGCTTATCTCTGTCGAACTTGGGGCTACTGAAATCTCGTAGGGACACAAATGGAGAATACTAAGCGGTTGAAAAGGACCTTCCAGTTTTAGAGTCACATTCATTGTTTTCCTTGACATTGCAGAACATGACGAATCAAACGGTGTATAGACCATCTCTGTCGAACTTGTAGTCGAAATATGTTGGTTTGGTTGAAATTGTGCAATAAACACCGACGGAGGTACCGAAAATATAGGAAAACCATTTTAATACATTTAAAAACGATTTAAATATATTTAAATTGGTCTGAGTCGAAATGTGCAGGCTTAGTCGAGATATTCCCAAAAATACCGAAGAGATAGGGAAAATTTCATTTTTCAAGATGGCGGCCGAAAATAGCTCAAATACATGGAACAGCTAAAGTACAATCGTGCGGTTAGAAAATATATTAAGACCAATGATGTACATCGTTCTGAGTCGAAATATGTTTGTTTGGGCGAAAAATGCCTTCTGTATGAATCTTAGTCCGCAATATTGGATTCAACATGGCAACGTTTTGATCATTTAATGCGTTTCTCGCAACCTCATCTTAATAATTTATATTTTGGCCAAATTTCGTTTGACTAGCTCATTTGGTATCGTAGCCAGACTCTACGGGGGACTCCGCCCCATGATACAGATCTATCCCCATACCCCCAAGGGTGCTGCGGCCCCATAGGGGAGGTTTGCCCCATTTGTTGTAACCTACTCTTGGCCATACACCTTCATTCCAAATTTCATTTCTCTAGCTTCAGTGGTGTGAAAAATGTTTTGGGTGGCCATTTTGTATTAAGGATGGCGACTTTTTAACGTTATCTTATAACGTGAGCTACTTGCGATGGTACACCTTCATACAAATTTTCATTCTCTAGCTTGAACGGTGTGGAAAATGGTTTTGGAGCGGCCATTTTGAATCCAAGATGGCGACTTTTTCAAATATTTTAATATTTTCCTAAATTACTTGAGATTATACACCCATATGATAAATTTCGTATCTCTAGTTTAAACGGTGTGGAAAATGGATTTTATGGTCCGCCATTTTAGATCCATGGTGGCGTCTTTGGGGACAATTTGTAATATTTTCGTGAACTACTAGTGATTGTGTACCTTCGTACCAAGTTTTGTTTCTCTAGCTCCAGCCGTTTAGGCTATACCCTCAATACAACACTAAGTTTAGCGGCCATTTTGGATCCAAAATGGCGACTTTTTCAACATTTTGTAGTATTTTCTCAACCTACTAGTTATGATGTACCTTCATACCATATTTGATGTTTCTAGTTCCAGCGGGTTAGGATATGAACTCTACATAGAGATGGAGAATACTAAGCGATTTAAAAGGACCTGCCACTTTTAGAGTCAAACTGATAATCTTCTCAACGGTTTGAGACCATAACGAATCCAACGGTGTATGGTCCATCTGTGTGTGTCCTGTAGTTACTGAGAGATCTAGGAGGGGGTAAAGAAACATACAGATTTGGAATACTAAGCGATTGAAAAGGACCTGCCAATTTTAGAGTTTATTTGATAGGTGATTACATGTTTGGAGAATATTACAAATCCAACGGTGTATGGTTCATCTGTGTCGGACTTGTAGTTACTGAGATCGAGGGGAGGACAAACATACCATGTCAAAATACATGGGAAAAATGGAGAAAACTAAGTAAATGAAAAGGACCTGTCAGTTTTAGTTTTTCCATTGTTTCAGATCATGATAAATCCGACGATGTATGGCTCAGTTCTGTCGGATTTGTAGTTGCTGGGGGGGGACAGAGAGACAAAACTGACGTTCATACAGGTGCGCTAAAAATATATATACCGTTTCGTTGTGTTTATTTCTTCGGTTGGCAGTTTCGTCTAGACGGTAAGACGCTAGACTTTTAACTAAACGTATCATGTTCGAATCCCGCTTTAGCAGTGATTCCGCCAGATCCCCCGCTGCGTGTTTACCCCAAAAGCTTCGACAAACCCCCCAACTGTAAATTTTTTGCTGTGAAAAATCGATAGAAATCGTACAAAATTTCACTAACACCCTCCCAATTTTGACTTTAGACAACCTCCCCAAACTGAAAATCCTGGCTGAAACTCTGAAAAGATTCTATTTTGTCTTTACTCCCAGTATTCATGAAAACTGAATAGTCTGTTTTATATCAGTCAAGTTACTGGAAATATCCATGCAACTAAGTTGCCTGCCTATTTTCATGAATGTATCCGAATATTTGATCCTAAAAGTACACATAAATGATTTTAGAACGTTGGGTAAAAAATACGTAGCATGAACACTTCTACTTACAACAGTTTTACATTTAATTTAAACGTAACAAAAACGCATTTTTTTTACGTTCACTTTAACGTTACACTTTTTAGAGTGTACATCTGTTTCATTTACGAATGTAGTGGATGAACCTCCATTATATTTACGCATTTTTTGTGTAGTCGTCACTTTACCGTGCTTCCGCACTGTCTACGATTATTTTTATCTGTTATCTTATGTGAGGAGTGTATACACGTTGTGTAGACAGTGCATTAGATGTACGGTACACGTTCCGTTCACTTGCACTTCTATTTCAAGCAGCTCCACCAATAGTAAACTAAATATTAGAAATGCGGAAGTTTGTACGCAAAGAAAACAAAACAGCTAAAATAAACCATTTTTCATGTTTTTGATATATCTGGGTTATTACTTATGTGATCCTTATGATGTGATCCTTCACTCAAAACTGAACATAATAAGACTAATTTTAATTTTAATGCTCTAGTACACATTTATCATATATTAACCCGATTTTTTTTACATTTTAAGTAATTCCCCCTCATCTGCCCCCAGTCGCGGAACTGAAATGATTACCATAAATTTTCTGAATGTGCATTGCCATCTGAATAAAATGGCATAACTTGCAATATTTTTTCGCAAAATTGCACACGGAACCTTAAAATCAGCTAGTAGTAAACCATTTAAGAAACCAGAAAATACTACGCCCTTCCATTCAAATGCTAAGCGCAATTTTATTATTCTTATAGGGGATGACCGAATATATTGATATTGATAATAGCATATAATGAAATAGACAATCTAAACTAAACTAATTTATGAAGAAGAGACTAGATAAAAATTTAATAATACAGAAATCGGGTGCTAGAACTGGAGTCTCAGGTGGAGGAGCATTAACTTGATTTCCTTGTAAATGGCTGGCACAGAATATTAAAGAAAGCAAAGACAAGTAAGTTTGTAGTATAAAACTTGTGCAGACCCGACAACAACGCACTGAAGTTAGTCTAGAAAACCTACCATGAATTCTTTAAATAGAAAAAACTAACCACTTAAAAAAGACCAGACAATTTTATGGACACCTAATTTGAAATTATCTGAAATCAGTTTCTCTCTCCCTAATTTTGTTGCAGGCGCTAGCGTGAATACCTAAAATTGTATATAAAGCCGCCAGATTATAAAAGTAGGATAATTTCGTGGCATTCTACTAATTTGGTGATAAATGTCATTTTACACAGCCACGGTATTATCAATTTTTCGAGTTATAACTAACACGTAGAAGGCAAATACTTCTGGCATCACCTAGCGGCAAAAAATTTAAGTTTCCTGAAATTCCAAACCTTAATTTAGTGGATGCGTATCTAGAAAAGATTTTAAAAAATATATCGCTAAAATAAATAAAAATATATCACTGGTAATTTATTTAGTACGTCCGAGAAAAGTTGGGAAAAGACATTTATTTAGAAAAACAAACAAACAAAATATAATGGTGTGGATCTATTACAACTAACACCATTAATATGAGAGTTATTTGAAAAGTTAGTTGTATAGGAATCAAGAGCTCTCGCTACAAATTTGATAAAAAGAAATTATAAAAGAACTCTTCAACAACTTGCGCTATTTTTGTTGGTTTGGATTTTTTAAGGAGTATCTATCTATATGAACATTGATTGAGTTGCTGTAGAGATTAATTTTCTTATGCTGATTTTCAGTTGTTGAAGTAATATGGAGAAGTAATATTGTATTCATTATTGAAATACAAAACAAATTTTAGTTCACAGAAAAGTTATTTTCTGTTTACGTGCACTTAAATTGGAATAACTGACGTGAAACGAAAAACGCGAGAAAACTTACTAGTATGTTTATTTCGCCTTATAATTATTTTTACAAGTGGCTATAATTATGTATACAAACTTCGTTATCTAGACGTTCTAACAATAGACTGTTTTATCTATCGTGCAATTTGTGGCAATGAAATAGCATTGATATAGATATTGGAGGATTCATGGTAATAGTATATGGGTTAGTTATCATAGGCTGATATTAATCGTAGGTAGAAATATAATTAGTAAAACTACTACGCTTAAGAGGAGGTATGGATGCGAATACAAGGAAATGGAAATTCGTGTATTGTATTGCATATTAATATAAATAAATAAATGCTAGAAATCAAATCAAATAATAAACGTAGTTTGAAAAATAAATTAATTACGACTGCTTGATCAATTTAATTACAAGTAATACAGCGCACTCCCAATTCAAACGACATTCGTTTGTAATCTTTATTATTTATACTATGTGATACTTTGTGTACTGATGTAAGGACTTTCGTGGCTTTGTTGTTTTCTCTTTGTTTCAGAGCTGGTGAAGTAGAAATATTTGCAGTGACGGTGATGAGGAGACGGACTCAAGTATGAAACTAGCAGTGATCGAATACCTGGTGGTAAAACCGTTTACTACGATGACCATCCATGATAGGACGATCTGGGGGATGGCACTCCATCATACTTCATGGCAGGGTTTCCGCCAGGATTTTCAGTTTGGTGGTGTGTAAAGTAAAAATTGGAGCGTGTAAGTGAAGATTTGTACGGGTTCTATCGATTTTTCACAGCAAAACTTTTAAAGTTGTGGGGGTGTTGTCGAGATGTTGGAGGGGGGCTGGCGGAATCACTGCTTCACGGTTAATCGATGGGCAACTGAACTAGATCGGGAAATGACAAGCACCTCAGCTACTGGGTAAATCATGACTTCCATATTCTGTGATGTTGATGGTGTCTTTCTAGTATATTACCGTCACAAAGACCTGAGGACAATCTTTAAGGTAATCCACAAGAAAACTACACCCAACATTACAAAAAGGTGAAGCTCTTGACTTCCTCTGCAAGTAGAGTCCTCGTCATTTCGCAAAGAAATTCTTCCGGACATTTCTTAATAATGGAGTACGATGTGGGGATCATCTACCATTGTTTAGTTACTACTTCTGAACGGAGACCAATTCATGAAAGAAATGCTTTCAAGATCTTGCAATTGAATAAACTCTTGTGGTTTAGTGGTACCAATAGATCTCGTTTCATTGTTAGATTTCTCTTTTCTTTCCCTTCAAATAAAATTCAGTCGGTGGGTTTCACCGATTTTCATTAACAATTGACGAATTATCAAGTAACTTTAAGAGTTTTAAAATATGTTAAAATCGCTAACTAAAGATTTGTTAAATTCTCAGCGATGTTTGGTGGTGCGATTATAAGGTTGAAAGGAAGATGAAGCTGTTTCAGATACAACGCGTATATGATGAACTGAGAAATCGAAGAATTGATAAAAAGAAGTCCAAAGTGTTATTTAAAAAGAACAAAAAAAATGTCTGTGACGTTCATCTTCTCTTCTCAGTAGTTCGATTAGAACATATCTGCTGTTTTACACAAAACAATTATAATTACACTCATGACGTAAATATACAACGCCAATAATTTAAATACTACCGCGAAATAATATCTCTGCTAAAATGAAATATCCTTAGTTAATATAACAAATAGAAAAGTAATAACTATTGTTACGAAATCTGTGCCCCCATTGTAACAGAAATACTAGATTTTCAAATACAAACTTCAGTGGAAAAGTATCGATAATTGTTAAGCAGTTGATATCGCCCAGAGTTCAGGAAACAAAACTATATTCATTTTTTTACGTAAAATTTTGCATTTTGTGGTCATGTCCGGTTATAACAATCAACCTTTCAAGTGTAAAGTTTAATATCCCAAAGGATACAAGTGATATTTTTTTTTAGAAATCTAATTTATCTTTTGCGGATAACACGATATATGTATGTGACACATACTATATATTTCGCGTTATATATATAAAAGATGAACTTGAATTTTAGTGTTTCCATATATCACTTACATTTCTTTGCTTTTAAACCCCTTCAAATGTAATTATTTTTCACATTAAGTGAAAATCTCGTTTTGGTGTTATGGCAACTTAAAAACAGTACTAGTTCGCTTTGGAGGCGATTTTAAATATTCCGTGTTGTCATCTCGAGATCATTTCTCTTCTGTTCCAAAGCTAATATAGTGTTAATTAAAAGAGAAAGCGATTTGTAATTCTAAACAGGGAAGGGAAAAATATTCAAA
>JAGDQP010037233.1:0-18709 GCA_022664845.1 Lepisma saccharinum | reverse complement strand
GAAGAACAATACTGGAGATAGTTGGTGAGAGAAGAACAATACTGGAGATAGCAGATGAGAGAAGAGCAATGCTGAAGTTGGTGAGAGAAGAGCAGTATCGGAGATAGTTGGTGAGAGAAAAGCAATACTGGATATAGTTTGTGAGAGAAGAACAATATTGGAGGTAGCAGTTGAGACGTAATCAATGCTGAAAATAATTCAAGAAGTAACTGAGAATATCGTTGGAGAGGATAGAGTGAGATGAACAAGACGGATGCAAATCCTAAAAGTAAGTTATACAGAAAGAAGCTAACGGAGTAACTAGACTTGGATCGTAGGACGTGACGCACTAACCGATACATTAATGACAATTACAGTCATTTATCCACATCCCTCTAACACACCTAACTTGCCTCCAGTTTCTGGTCGCAGAATAACCAATAGGCATGACAATAGAGTGTTCATATATTTCGAATTATAGCACTTTTATTGGATTTATTTTTGTGGCAACACGCCGTATTTCAATCTTTACACACCTCTGATTTGAAAAAAAAAAAATCCGTGAAAAACCAATGAATGATTGTGACAAGCCGAGCAGAACATCGAATTTCTCTCTGACGTACTTTTAAAAAGACTTCTTTCGAGAAGTCTATATCATCTTCCATTAAGTTACCCGACAGCGTTCTTAACGTTTTAGTAAAAGATTGGAGCCAAGAGAGTAATCTTCTTCTTCTTCTAATTAATAAAGTTAGATCTGTTTATTTTCCCAATCTTTGCTGGCTGACAACCGTGTCACTCAAATTGAATACAGACAGACCTGGTATTTTCTTTATTTCTTTTATGGAAAAAATTTTCCATTTTACACCAAAAATTTCCCTTTAGATAGTGTTCTCTTTTTTACTTGCTTTTTCTTTAAAGCTTTCTCTTCTTGTTGGAAGTTTGGACAGACGTAGCACCAATTATAACTTCTTACATTTCATATCATTCTTCTATATTTCTCCCTTACTCAGAATTCTTTCTTTCTTTCTTTTCTGACTGCTGACTAAAATTTACTCCACAGTTTTTTTTTGAGCTGTCAGTCACAATCTCTGACTGCAACTCGCTCTAATGAACACACTCCGTTGCACAAAAATCTAAAATGAGACTGGCGAGAGAATCTTTATATACATACAGGGAAAAATAAAAATTCCCTCTACAAATTCCCTCTCCTGCCATTCTTCCCCCCTTTCTTTTGACATTTTAAGTTTTTTTTAAAAAAATCCCCCATGTGCTTGCTACTTGGTGCTTGTTTGCTATATTTCTTTCACTTGGTTGTAGAAGGAAGGGACTAAATTTTTTGAAATTTTGAAAGGCATAAAAGTGAAAAGGTTTGGAACGAAGGGAAAAATTATTCAATAGCGCAGAAAGAAAGCGAGAAGTAAGAAAAGGACCCTCCCGGATGAAAATCTCTAAAAATTCTTCATGAATTATAAATCGAGGAGCAGATTTTCACTCTTTTCTTCCCCCCCACCATTTGTCTAACCGTTTTTGGAAATCAAGAAGAATTCAGTTATATAAAATTCATCCGGGATATATATTTTTTTCTTTTTCATCTTCTGGTTTCTTTCGGAGTGCTATTGATTCAATGAATAAGGCATATCTTTTAGTGTATAAGAGACGGGATCGGCCGTTCGGTCGCTGGCACACACATGCTCCTTATGCTTTGGGTTTGCATGTTTTATGACTGACACTTGAAATATCTGGTGCTCTCGTCTGTCTAGTGTGTTTTGGTGTAGGAGCAAAACGGAAGAGGATCGTATAGTACGTTAGTTGTTTTATTATTCACCGCTACAATTTGTGACTCAGAGTTCTTCGTCACAACTCTTGACTTCATTATTTAGTATGCGAGAAGTAAAGTCAGTACAAGGAGGACATATCCCACATAGCAATTTGGGCTTGATTCAAAAGTGAATCAAGATTTCTTTGACAAGTGTGGAAACTTAACGCAAGCTTAGCAGATCGAGCCAAAATGTCTAAAGCAGGTTGAATCAATCAGTCTAGTTTACAGGAATCATGGTTGAAAATAGCTTTGACAGGACAGGTAACTAACGTACTGCTTTAAAAATAAAAGTTAAGCTGTATGGGAATCGAACCAGGGTCCTTTGGCACACTGGTCCAATGCTGTAGTCATCCGACTACGGAACCACACGACATACTTCCCTTTCAAAACGCTATTTATAGTTAGTTCATCAGATTTACAACAGATGGCTGAAGTAAAAGGGTGGAAGCTGCCGAAGATAAGCTTACGACGAAACATTTTGTAGCACATGATGTAACTTCAATGCACTCAGACGAGAACGGAAGGACAACGAAATAAAATGCAATTAGATTTCAAGTTTAATAAGCTATTTCCCATATGTGGTTGTTCCAGCAAGCTTGAATTAGGCTAGTTGTTTGAACAAGTTTTTTTTATGATTATTTATCAAGTTCACTACACAATATCAAGTTGTGTAGCTGATCATATCAACCAGATCAGAACAAGTAACTGACAACCTATTTATAAGATAACATGCTATGTGGGATATATAAGGACTGTGAAAAATATGTGTTTCTATATGTCGATGACTGCCTTAAAATTTAATCAAACAACTCAAAGTCAGCCGATATGGAAAGTAGCCCTACATCTGAATCCAAACCTGTTATGTTGTAATTCAGCGTCCTGCTTTTTTTTTTTTTGAGACAACCCTAAACACTAGATTTATTTATGAGTCGAGACGAGACAGAGAAATGTCCATGGAAACGAGACGAGACAGAACTCTCGTAATATACAACATACATCATTTCGACACGAGACACTTTTTGGATTAGGCATTTTTGAGACGAGACAGCCTAAATCTCGTTTCGTGGGTAACACTACAGTTAATACCAAACCGCAACCAGTAAGATCCAAAATTTGAGACCTTAATATTTGTCAAATGTTTCTTCATCTTACCAATTCACCCTATCTTGATTGTTTTTTAAAAGAATTTTAAGATTACATATTGACAACGATTAATTTAGCCGAACCGCTGACTTCCTTTGGGTGTGTTGACGGGTCTGTGGAGGTCAATCATTTAGTGGAGTGGTTCGGACTCCAATTTACCAAAAAGCTGCAAGTCTCTTCTGCCTTTGGTGTTGACAACGAGATGAGATGACGTGTTAAGGCTGTCTCGTCTCGAAAAAATGTATATTATATATTACGAGTCCTGTCTCATCTCGATTTCCATAGACATTTCTGTGTCTCGTCTCGTCTCGTGGGTAACACTACCGTCCATACAAGCTCACCACCTCGTTTCGAAGGACATTAATTACAATTCAGTCAAATAGTAATTGGAGTATTATACCTTTACTGTTTCTTTCAGTGTGTCTTGGAATGGATGACAGGGTATTGTATGTAGATTCTTCCACGAAGATGTGTGCAGCGAGCCAAGACACGTATCTAGAAGTTGGTTTCATGGGGTGTCTAGCATCTTCGAGGGGGAAGAGAGTGTCCGAAGTTTGTCTGGGTGTGAAATTTACGTAGAATGCATATAAGAAACCTGCATTTTGGAGAAGGGGGTCTGTTCCCCTCGGTGTACGTCCCTGCAGCGAGCGACACGTGTGGAAAACATAACGAAAGCAAGCATACACACACGCTTGTCATATTATGACATGCAATTAATCCCAATTATAGGAAGGTTGTAAAAAACAGTGTGCTTAAACGAAGAAGAAGAAGAAGAAGAAGAAGAAACGGCAGAAAAAGCGAACACCACATCCTTCGCTCTCGCGTTTCATAGCTGCGTTCTTGTCTGGTCGTTGTCGATCAGGCAGAAGGAGGAGGCCGGGGGGAGCAACCTCCCAGTTACTTTGCTATTTATAAAAATCAACCCAGTCACTCACCTTGTTGCTTTTTCAACCTTTTTTTTCTTTCTTTCAAAATTCTCCATCTGTCCCAGAAGGATTTCTGGCTGCCAGTGTTATAAGTACGCTACCGTCATATCTAGCTAGTGTTCTGCTGTTCAAAGTTGTCTCAAAATAAAAGAGAAGTAGAAAATCGTTCAAGCAAAGAGTACGGCGAAGGGGCTTCTGGAGAATGTCTACTTCTTTCAGAGCACGCTGTGTGGATGGAGATAGGGTTGTGTGTGTGTGTGTAAGTCGTGACCTTATTTTCATCCAGGCAGTCCAAATAATATCAGATAATATCAGAATGCTCGCCAAGTCCATTAAGCAATCTAAAAGATTAAAAAAAAATACTTTTTTTTCTTCTAAATCTGTCTTCAAAAAACATAGTTGAATGTTATTTGCAGACAAGGGAAAAATTTTCCTGATACCCTTTGCGCTTGCTGTGGCACCTGACTTATTTACCGAATTTACTGGTAAATAAGACTTCTTCGATTACACAGCGCAACAATGTTCGTTACCATTGATAACATTTTGCAAACTTTGTATTTTTAGCCCATTTTAGTAACTACGGCCTATCATGATGCCATTGGTCATCCTTGTCCCACCCGGGATTCGAACTCAGAACCTTGGAAACGCTGACCTGATGCTTCAGACCGTACCACTACCACGGTTGATAGATAACATTGATGAAAATAGTTTTCTTGATATATTTTTGCATGTTGAATTTAAATATCACCTCTTAAAATGTTTTATTAGTAACATTTTGAGTTTTTTTTACTGTCAATTGTTTGTTTTTTTAATAAGCGAATTTCTTGATTTAGGCATTGCGTTTTGGCAATATTGCAAACAAAAAAATTGGAGAAGACACTTGCATAATCGCCCGTATTTGGGAAAACGTACTCCAGAGTCTGCAAAACAGAACAGATCAACTACAGTTGAAGTACTTTGAACGGGATGACCAAATTCTGATACATATTTATCCAGATACCAGACAGCTGTTCAGTGAGCTGAGTATAGCGTATCCGGATAAACATAAAATCGCATGACGGGTATCCGAATATAAGATTAAATTGATGCTGGATAATGAATTATTAGACTTATCTAGATATCAGAATGCAGAGTTTTTTCCGACCATATTGAAGACTGCAGCCATGTTTCGAAGTCCCACCTGTGTCGTTTGTAACTTGAAACAAAACTGTGTTTTCGTTTCTAATTTGGACAAGTCGTTTCCACAGCATCCTTGTCACAAAGATCCTCCAGTCATTTTTTTGAACATCGACTTCCATTTTCCGGAGGCAACATAAAAAAGAAACCTCCTAACATGTGTTTCCTCTTTTACCTAGTGCTCAAGATTAGTGTCTGTTGTATTTTTCTTTTTCCTTCTTTCATTTTAGAGAAACGGTTTTATCTTTTCCTTGTCGGTGATGGCGAGATGAAGGAGGGGCTAAGGGGGTGAAGGCGGTGACGTTAATGTTCGCCTGAAGTGTCACTCGAAGTGGCATACAAATTGTTTGTTACTCCCAGCGTGATGAGTTGAGAGACACAGCATAAAATTGGTCACTATCTCACTGGTGGGTCGGAAAATGTACAACAGTGTTGCCAACTACCAAGTCCAGTTAAGATGTTTGTGCAATACACGTTTCGAGAAGCATATGAGTAAAGATTAAAACAGATAGGAGCAATAAATCAAGTTATAGTCTGATATTAACTTACGAATAAGCTAGATTCACCTCACATTTCCGGTCGACTAACTCTACTATTAATTCAATTTCAACATATATGTATACCGTTTACGCTCGTGTAAATGTTCGCACTTTTTTCTGCCAAAACCCCAAGTTTCCAGGCGCGGACATTACATGAGACATTCAGTTAGATTGAAATAAGTGGGTAGATGAAAAATGTTACAAAAACGGTAGATGAAAATAGTTACATGCTCTACAGAGTAAACTCAAAATTCCTACATGTATACGTACGCAGTTTCGAGCCAGAGGCGGATCTAGGATTTTCATGAAGAGGGAGCGCTTATCTAAGGAATAGATCAAGGATATTTTCCATATGTTTCCGGTAAATGATTCTTCAATTTCCACCTGAACATTGAGGTGCAAACATTACATGAGCGTGAACATTACTGGAAGGTATATACGGTAATTGAACAATTTAATAACTTCATTAAAACGTGTAATCATGTAAGTGTATTCAACCAGACAGTGTTGGCAGTACAGCCGTCATCATCTCTCTTAATACTTCCTATTTTGGTATATCCTAACCAAAAATTACTTAAAAAAAAAAAAAAAATTCAATTTTGTCTCTCTCTGCGTGTCAGTCACACAGACCCCGAAGTGCCTGGTTGAATGAACTGGCGTTCATGACCAACCAGGTGATATAACTACAACTAACACGCGTAATTATAATGTTGTGTTTTTGTAACATTTGTATGATATTATGTTCAAATTTCAGATGGTAGTATTAGGAAGGAAGCTATAATGTCGCAAATGACGCCACCTGAGTCAGATAAGAGACACGGTTGAACAGAACAGTGTCGGAAATGGCGGAGTAAAACGGAATTTATGGATTGTGTCGCATCTGACGGTGCCGCGAATCACAAGCAAGGTTGGCAATTTCCAACATGTTAATAATATGTACAGCAAAATAAATTTACAGTAAAATAGTGTTAAACATCGACATATGGCAACACTGAGAGGTCAATAAAAAACGAAGTGAAAACCTAAAAAAGAACACAAGATATGGAGGAACATCAAAACCATCTGAGCACATCCTTTCACCATTTTTTTCAACCCCGAAAGAGAAAAAACCTTTTAAAAAATCGGATACATTTCCTCAGAGGTGGCTTTCATTCTATGCTGTAGTTTATGTATTATACGAGTGATATGTTCAGATTGAAACCTTTGAAAAACAAAAGAAGAGCACCCAACCCAATCCGAAATAGAACCTATTATCGCTACACAGCATTCAAACTCAATAAGAATATCATTCGTCTGAAGTCAGCTCAGTCTATTACAAAAGGAGTGGACGTACCAACGTTCTTCTTTGAGAGCGGTGGAAAAGGGGAGAGATGTCATGAAAAGTGTATTGGGGCGGTGTCTTGATTTCGTTTCTGTAATAGCCCCCAATTAACCCTCATGGAAATACAATTTTCAAATTGTGTGGCGAAGATGATGATCACTCTTTTGTTTCATTATGATGATTGTCGCCATTCAGACAAAGGGCGTGTTGTTGCTTTTGGTTTTCAAAGAAAGAAATCATCTCTGTTTCTCGTTGGTGACGACAAATCTTTTCTTTCTTTCTTCGTTGTATTTGGCACGTTCCTTCACTTCCACAGTAATTTTATTTCCTGTAGTCTTTTCTTCCCCCATACAGCATAATATTTTGTATATTAGAATCCTGGTACATGCGTTCAACATTCAAGGAATATCTGAAGATGTTTAGAATATTCTTTATTATATGTTGACTCCAGAAGCCAATGGATACAAGCGACATTGAAGAATAAAAAACTCGGAGGTAATCTTTTATATATAACCCGAAATATATGTGACACAAAATTGTCATATGTTGTACATGGACACATTAAGGTCCAAGGTTTCTTTGTACAAAATATGACAGTTTTTTGTCACATATATTTCGCGTTATATATAAATGATTATAATAATAAATAATAACTACTGTCGTGACAGATCGAAAGGTCCTGAATCTGCCCCAACGCCATCTATCCGCGGATGGTGGAACTGCATCCACCTGAGTGACGGCTGTGTAGTCAGCATTGCGTGCCACCTGACCTTGAACAAGCGTATCAGAGACTTTCTAGACCGAATATAAATGACTCCCTCGAACTTTTTTATTCGTCAATGTCGCTTGTATCATTTGGCTTCTAGACCCCATACATACAAGTGATACAAGTATTTTCATGTACATTCTACAAAATGTAAGAAGACATATTCAAGAAATATCCCAACATCGAATATCCTTTTGGTATTCACAGAAGAACTTGCAAAGAATGTTCTTACGTGGCTCCGTTGGTACAGCGCTGGCTTCACATTCGGAGAAGTTTGGGTTCGCGTCCAGTGGACGGCCATCCTGTCAGGTTTCCCCATGAATTTTTCCTGAGTTCCATCAGGCTAGTGCCGGAATGGTAGCCTATACATATCTGCAAACTGGCCAATGAACGACTTATTTTTCTCTTCTCCTCTTCCCACATTCGTCTCTCTTGAAACTATTTATAAGGCTTTGTGATTCCTAAATTTCGAATTCGAACATCGATATGATTTTACAAATTGGAAAGTAAACGATATATCGAAATATCGAATATTTACCATAAAAAAAAAATCGTTGGAAATTAAACATCGTTAACTTTAAAATATCGTTGGAATCGAAAATCGTTCGACTTCGAATTTAAAAAAAAATACTTTAAGGCCTTTAGGCAACTATGGCTCAGGCCGTATGGATGATGATGGGATGAATTGGTGGAATGAAGAAAGTGGGAGGAAACAGGAACCCCGTGAAAACCCACGCACATGATGTTTGTCCACCACAAAGCCCACATGGCATGAATTAGGTATCGATCCGACGAGTCGCGAGAGACGAGCGCTCTACCAACTGAGCCACTACGGCTCCGAAAAATCGTTCGAATCTAATATTGTTTACATAGAACATTCGTAGAAATTAGAATATCGTTAACGATTATCTTCTATTTTGACTACCCTTATGATATTTTGACTAACTTACAATTTAGATCGGGTCTGTAGGGAACTCAGACAGTAACACGTACCTTTAGTAGTTTTTGTATTTCATTTGTTTTCTAAGTTGGTATCCAATATTTTAAACATTATTTCAGTCTTTGTGAACCTTCTTTCTTACGACAATATTAGAGCAAAGCAAGATGGTGGGTAGATGAGTAACAGACCACCACAAGGAAAAATAATCCCTTCTCCATCTGCTCTTTACTCCTCCTTCTTCTTCTTCTTCATATCGTCTTTATTTTATATTTTCCATCATCTAACAATAGAACAATTAGGTAACAATGATTATATCAATTTTCGGCCGTTTCTTTAATCGTTACGTTTAACTGTCGATCCTATTGTTGTAAGCACATTTTTTTTCCACATACAAAGAAGGAGTGGGGGAAGAATGGAAGTGGAAGAAGGTTATGAGGGACACAAGAAGAAAAAAATAGAGGAAAAGAGATGATGATGAAGAAGAAGATAATAATGAAGATGTGTGTGAGGTGAAAAATGCTTTACTGATAATATATATATATATATATATTCCCTACAGGGAGAACACGGAGCTGTGAAAAAGTTAATCTCTTGTGAATCACAACCACCGCCTCCTTTCCTGTATACAAAAACGCTCGTACTGTTTCAAAAAAACCAATCTGATAAGAGCGAAAAGGACTTATACGACTGAGCATTATGTGTAATGGTCCTTTGTTATTTTGGAGGTTTAGCGAACTAGATAAGAACTACAGCAGAGGAATCAACTTCTTTTTTTTTTTTCTTTATACAACAACACTACAAGGAATATGTCAGGTTCCTTTTCTAGAAAAAAAAAACAAAAAAAAACTAGCATCTCAAAAGAATTAGAAAAAAATAAAACACCCACTCTCGCCCAATAACAGGTTGTTGGAACACTTAAAGACATTTTGCAGTTTCTCTTTTGATTCTGGACCAGTGTGTTACATAATATCGCATGGATACATGAAGTCTTGGTGTATCTCGACTCCGATGACGTTTGCGTGCAAACGAATCGTTTATTTTCGATAGCGGTACTCCATTGTGTTAGCAGTTATAAATTGGAGGAAAGTTATTTGGTTATTTGCTTCCGGCTTCGTTATTTACAATAGCCTTTCGAATAAATTGTTGCATGGCATACTTGCCTCCATTGAAAATATATATATATATATCTTCCATGGAGTAATCTATATGCGAGATAAGATGAATACTTAATGCTTGACCCTTGACTTATATACTCGTAAGAGAAAAATACATTTATATTTCTGCATATACGAAACACATATTTGACCTAAAACTACTAGTGTGTACGATATGAGTATGTACATCGGGACCGGCGTAAGCCATAGTGCTGTACCCCTCCATACAATTAATTTTATCTTATGAATGTGTATCACATTTCTATTGCGAGATAGCTGATTCTACGATAGAGCCCGATCTCGGCTCGGCCTGATTGTACATCCATACTTTCCGGCTCGATCTGAACCAGACGGAAAAAGCGGGCCAACCTGAACTGATGCGGCAGAAAAGTGAATGATGAATCCAATTATTCACTTTTCCGGTCGGCCCGATTCGGTTTATGGTCGGGTTCGGATCGAACCGTAAAGTGTGGATGTAGAATCGGGCCTGAATGTAGTGACGTGTCTTCGAGCGAATAGTTTGTCTAAATAGAATGTGGAGCATCGCATCGTATATCGAGTTCGGTGGTAATAGGTGATCATTTACCGTAACTCTCATTTCTGTGAACTTCAGTGTATCTTCGCTGAATAATTATGAATTAAAAATAATGCACCTCTAAAACTGTTTTGTACTACGTTCGACAAATGTTATAAAATAATGCAAATTACATATTATGGGAACAAAATTTCACCAAGCGAATCCCGAATAGTACCTAGGATAGCCTATAAATTCTGGTCTCTACAATCCCCCATTCATACATGGTCTATACATGTGACGGGCTTCGTTCACAGATGTCTTATAAAGAAAATCGATTCGAATAAAAAACAAAGAACATTAAAACACTTATGTTAGAATTTTGAACTTATTTTTTTTAATGGTATTTGGGTATCTTGAGTTCAGACCGGGTAAGCTAAGGGGAAAGGATGCTGAAAGTAAATGCATGCATGGCCTGCATTTGTATGGTGTGCTGAAGAAAGATCCTGAAAAACTCAGCTAGGATGGACAGCTGCTAGGCTTCAACCAAGGACCTTCTACCAGTGGCGGCGCGTGATCCAAATAACAGGTGAAGAACTACCAAAAGTTCATCCATCATTACACTACTACAATCCATGTTCACCAATATTTATCCTGGAATTTCTGGCTTATCAATAATGACACTATTCAATCTAAGAAGATAGATGTTGACTAGCTTTCTGGCTGAGGTATATATAATATATATTAATGCTAATTTACGTAATGCATATCAAAATAACAAGTGAAGTGGTACATCATTAACTTCACCTGACCAGCCGCCACTTCCTTCTATCAAGTCAACAATCTATCAACTTAGCTTCGACCGTTCTGTACTATCTTCCATTATAGATTTATTATTGCGCTTTGTAGTGGGACTAGCTTCTTAGGATGCAAAAATAAACCCGCGTTACAAATCATCAATTAAAACAACTGTAACAATAATGTTTCTTAGGACACATAAAAAATACCAAGGCCACTACTCTTAAAGCTTTTCAGAAATCACGCAATATCTAAAATATCTGAGCACACCACCCCCTTGTTTGAGTGCTTACTTCATATTTTTGACAGTTTGTATTCGAGCTAGTGGAGTGAAGGGCAAGGAACGGAGCTTGGATAGCGAAGAGATACTTGGCTTCTACATCAAAGAGTGTGGTGTCTAAGAAAACCAGTTTACCTGTGATCCGATTCAAAGAACCCAAAGAAAAGTTTTAAAAATACAATGCAGTTGTGCGTCTTGAGAAAACCAATCGAAACTAATACGAAATAGAGAACATGAAGTACGTTGAGCTCATGTACACAACGTTCAGTCTAGAACAAGCTTTGGCCTAAAATGTTGAAGTGACTATGATTTGTCCAAACTGTTGTGGCGGTTGACTTTGAAGAACGAGAAAGAACTACAACAGGGAAGCCAATAAGAGAGAGAGAGAAAACATTGAGTCATTGATTCTGTGAGGTGAGGTAGCAGCCGATAGAATTTAGTGGAAGGGCAAGTATCTCTCTCTCTATCTCTCTGGGTCATTGTTGCCAAGTTTCTCGCAAGATAAGCATAAAGTATAACTCAAGACTAATTTTAAAATAGTAATTAGTCTGTCTGAACCAATAATGCTCCTTTTTGGTTTAAAAAAATCTCAATAACTAGAATCCATCTACGTCTACCGCAAGGAACTGAGACTGCCGAGCGTAGACGTGGCAACGTTGTACTGTTTGTTTCATGCTTGGTCTTCACAACTCACGCAGATTTTGGGAAAGCAGACGACAATTTTGTAAGAGCAAATCACGAAGCTCTCCGATTACATCTGGAGATATTTCATTGGATGTCCCTCGTATGAATTTCACCCACCATGAGGCTTTGGACAAACTATAGTTACCTGGACATTTAACAGAGAAATATTGGTAGATTTCTCAGTTGTATTTCGCACGCTTCGGGACCACATTAACCAAAACACACCTCTCTACTCGACGAGGGAAAAATACATAATATAGTGAGCATGACAAGTTGGAAACTCTCGCTGCAAAATGAAAACGGGTCTAATTAATTAAACTCTCTACATATGCAATAGCGAAAATACAATCACTCAAAACATAACAGAAGGGCACACAGCATTTACTTTCATCTGTTTTGTTACGTGTGTATATGACAGAGAGAGGGAGAGAGAAAGGGGTTTTAGATGGAAAAACGGCTGACAGAGTGGAAAATCGTGTTTAACGGAATTCTGAGGGCAAACAATAAATGTTTGTGTTTGTTTCACGTGGCTATCCCAGAGGAGGAATCAAAATTTGTGACTGGATGCACCAACTAACTAGGAGGCTGGGACGGAGAGAAAGGTGAGGGAGGGTCATTTGATTCCACTGTGCAAACTGAAACAATAGTTGAGTATGTGCTCATGAGGACCGAATGTTCACTTCATATTTAGCTCCACCTGGCATTAAACCATAATTAATTATTACTGGTAGGCTGCACGTTATTTCAGTGTGATATTATTTGCGGCAGGAGTGGTCGTAATATATTTGCTATTTTTTATAACATTTTTTTGTTTGCATTTAACTCTAATGCATTCTATTAACGAAGAATGAAATTAATTAAAATAAATGTCTAATTTACATATTATATTATTAGTATTCCAACACTGGTTGGGGGGTCAGGAAAGTTTACCTTTACCATTTATCCCCGATTTTCCCCAACCTATTCGAATTTGCGTCCCTTAATTCTGTCCACGCAATGTATCCATCTTTTCCCCTTCCAAACATACTACCATTAATATCCTTCAGTGCATACTGATGTGCAAAAATTTGGATACGAAATGGTTGTTTCTCATTACAACATGTGGATATGACTGTGGACTATATAAACAAGTCACACACATTTCAAAGTCGGCAGACACAACCCCCAATGGTAAACGTAGTCACGGTCGAGGAGTTTGGAGTGGCATTGGAGGAGGCAAGTGGATTTGAATTTAATTTTAAAGACCTTTAGGCAACTTTGTCTCAGGCCTGATGAATGGTAATGGAATGAATTGGTGGAATGAAGAAAGTGGAAGAAAACTGGAGAATCCCGAGAAAACCCACGCACACGGTGTTTGTCCACCATAAAGCCCACATGGCATTAGCAGGGATCGAACCAACGATCCCTAGCACCAGAGGTGAGCGCTATATCATTTAGCCACTGCTGCCCATAAGTGGATTCGAGTTAAGAGACAGAGGCACGGCAGACCTGCAAAATAAGCGTCCATTTTAACATGGATTTTCTCACATTTCATGGTTTCATTTGGTTTGTTCGCAAAAAATGACTCAGTAGCCCCCTTCAACACATTTCATGGGATTATGAAGGTACTTAAGTAAAGACCTTGTGAGCTATTTTCCATTTAGGAATAAGGAAAATATATAATCGAAATTTCCAGAAGAAAGTTGCTACGTGGGCTACTAAAACATCCTTTATTTCTAACAAAAGAATACGTCATGGAGCCTTCAATTATTTACCTTTACGATGTCATGTATTATGTTTAAGGGGCTATTGAGTCATTTTTCCCGAAAGAACGTGATGAAACCACTATATCTCTAGAAATATGTGGAAACCATGTTAAATTGGACAAGGAGGCTCTATTGTCTAGTGGTAAGAGTGTAATGACCTCGTTATATTGCCAACGATATATTAAGAGTTTCCCAAGGTGCTCGCTAGGTGGCTGTACTTTTGTCGCTGCAAAAGCGAAGTGAGTAACTTTTTTATATTTTATTTAATTGTAAAGTGCAATATGGAATCAAAGGCACTAGTTTTAAGTAAGTTAAAAAGCAATTGCTAATTTAATAGACATCGAATTTAAATGTAATCAGAGCGGCAAAAGTTCAAGTCTACTAGTTAATTGCATGTACTATGTATGTAAGTAGCACTTGTCAGGTACAAGATGCAGAGGTAATACAGAGGTAATCAAGACGCAAATGTATTATGTTTTAATCCTCTAATAATAAACTTATTTTGTTGTGGCATTTCTTCGTCTTCTTTTATAGCTTGACGTAGTGGAGGAATTGTCTACATTGCCCAGGCTGTTGAAAAGCGCCGCAGCAATTGTGGATAAATTTCTCTACAAACTTCGCTTTGTGTCACCACTACGGTGTAGCTTTGGGGCACTTATTAGGTATAGGTTATCAAAAGGCATCGAGCTTCGAACCTGCAAGAGCGACCCTGAGAAGTTATAATAGATGTAATGGGATTTCTTATTATTTGACCGCACAGCTGCAACGCTTCATATATATATTATTATTTACGGTTGCAGTTTCCAAGGTACAAAAGGACCCATTACAAGAGCGTTGAACTCATGTCCGCGTGGCCCCGGGTTCAATTTCCTGCTGGAGTCCCACTATAGTCGTGAGGAAAACTGGGAAGTCACGTGAATAAAAGAAGGCCACTCGGTCTTGAAAGCCCCTAATATGCCTGTCCGTGGCCAGATGGCGCGCAGTACTGACCAAACTGCCGTCACTCAGGTGGACGCAGTTCCACCAACCGTGGACAGATGGCGTTGGAGCAGGCTCAGGACCTTTAGGTCTGTAACACCCGTGGTTATTATTATTATGTTAAATTGGACGCTTATTTTGCAGGTACCGCTCTCTCTTAAATTGCAGTTCATACGGACTGAGGTTTTCCAGGGGTTTTTCTGCGTATCAATCAAACCTCTAGCGGCTAGTCCTGCGAAATGCGCACTTACAGTATGTATTACGTATACTTTTGGTCAGGGGACAACATAAAGTTTTTTTTTTTAAAAAAAAGAGAACATCCTATTTGTTATGCAACTTAAATAACAGTAAAGATAATGTACTAGCCTACCTCTAAGGATACTATAAAGGCCCTGTCCTGCTGTTTACACTGTTACGTAACTGGAAACAAATGTCTTGTTAGGAAGAGGAGAAACATAGTAAAATACACAAACGCATGACCGAATTTCTGGATGAAAATGACAACTGAATATATACTTCCAGCCCTCGTGGTACGATGGTTATAAAGTCGTATTTTTCGGAAGGACACTGCGGAGATACGGCTATCCTAACTAAGATTTTCTAGATAACTGTTGCAACTATGATACCCTGGATAAACGTACTAACAGCTACTTTCCGTTTCTCCCCCATCTTTCGATTTTTGTTCGAAAGCAGATTTTTACTATTTTACTAATCATTTTTTTTTTTCGAAAACCTGGATTCTTATAAAACTTCTGTGTTGGTTTTTTTAAAAAAAACTCATTTTGATTTTTTGTTGTTGAATTGTTTGACTATTTTCTTCTATTATCGATTTTAAGCGAAAACTGAGAAATCTAACTGACGTTCAGATCACCTCTATGGTGTAGAATACGTGTAACTCTCAACGAAATAACCAATTTCTATCCTAGTTTGGACTATTTCATGCTAACTAACGAAACTAGGCAGTTGATCGTCACATTAGGAAACGTTCACTATTGGATTCTAACCTGATCAAGTTAAGTCAGTTTTCATCACGAGCATCTACTTTTCAATGCCTTTTAATATTGTCCTCCCAACGATGTTTCAGTCTTCCCAAGAGTCTCTTTCCCTCCCACTTCCCAACCATGATGAAATATAATCTTCGTTTTCATCCACCTGATCTACATGGCCTACCCGTCTTAACCGTCGTAATTTCATTATTCTTGTAATGCCAACTGAATCATACAGTCTGTGGAGCTCTTCATTGTGTAGTATCGTCTCCTCCATTCTTCGGTCATCTCGCTCCGTTTCGGTCCGTATTTTTTCCTCAGTCATTACATTAGTTTCAAGCATTTGTACTAGTCGATTCTCTTGCACTGAAGTAAATAAATAAAAAACCTGAATGTCATTGTTACACCATCCGTCCTGGCTAATTTGATAATTCTGGTAGGAAAAAAAATTGTCATTTTTCTTGGTTACGAGAAGAAGAGGCCGCAATGAATATAGGAAACTATTGCTTTCTAGAAGCAACACAGGATGGTCCTACACATGGCACATACACGTCAGGCACGTACACATGAAAAAGAAGAACAAAGAACACGAACTATTGAACAAAGGAGCCAACAGATCTCTAAGAAGTGAGTGTTATCCGTTCTTCATTAAGATTATGAATTGGTTACTCTTATGAGATTTTCTTGTATAGATCTTATCTTTCTATTCTTTCTGTGTGTATGAAAGAGGCCCCGCTCTCTCTCTCTCTCTCTCTCTCTCTCTCTCTTCCTTTTCTTAATAAATGCAAATCCACTCCATTGCCTTTGGCGCTTCCTTCGGGTACGAACAGAAACGAATAGAGCAAAAGGGAAGAAGGCGAACACAAGGAACCCCCCTCCCCTCCCTCATTTGTATGCAGCTTTAATCCCTTACCTGCGTCCTCAGCCTACTAATTATCAAGAAAGGGAGGGTAAGTGCAAGCAGAGATGAACGAGCAGTACAAAAGAGGAGGAGACAAGACATGAAGAATAAGAATAGGAAGAAACAGTAGGGGAGAAAATATAGAAAAAATAAAGTTGGAAATAAAAAAAGTTGAGAAGGAGGATATGGAACAATGTACCATATATCTCCTCGTAGGGAAGCTTCTGTGGGCTTGTATGGTTCCAACTGAGAGGAAATATACAAATGAAGGGTCTTGTTTTTTATTTTTATTTTAGTTAATTCAAATTTATTACTTCTTGTTATAAATGATTATGATTATTTGTGTTCTATCGTTAGGCAGCTTATATGACTTAAAGGTCCCAGGTGAACTAATTCTGGATTGCAATTCTTGCAGATTTATACTTAAAACCACACTTCGAACCTTCTATATGCTGTACTGGAGGATCGTAGCAGGAATCATATTGGTTACAAGATTTAGAGCAAAACTCACCCACTGTATTTAAAAATAAGACTGGACAGCCGTACCTCAGTTGGTAAAGCGTTAGCTTAGCATTCGAAGGGTCCTGGGATGAGGTTTCTCCAGGGTTTTCCTCAGCACCAGACAGATGCCGGGATAGTACCTACTTACTAGGCCCTAGCTTACTACTTTCCAATATCATCTCCCCCACCATATCAGGTCTGCCTAAAGGCCCTAAATAAATTCAAACGAAATTACTTATCACTTGAGGAAGCTATTTATAGACAAATGAAAGATAATACTTATCTTTAATAGTTTGCATGATATCAAGAATTGTCTCGATACATATTTAATACTGTAAATTAAAGAGGAAATCAATTTCTATAATATTGAAGTATTAAATATTTACGTCTACACACGTAATTTGTACGTAATATAATTAGTTTGTTGCTCAGAATGACATCACTTCTTTGTAACGTAAGCAAAGTGTAAGTAAAATAAATGAAAAGACGAAGAGGGACAGACACACACAAAAAAAACAACAACATCATATCCATTATAGTCAATGAATTCTGGGTTCGTTTTCCGAGGGGACATAAAAGCGCTTCCGAATCTACTTAAAACTATAGAGACCTCAGGGGTGATCGAGAGACTAGCGATCTCGCTTTCTGTGCGCGTGGTCACGGGTTCAATTTCCGCTCGAGTTCATTGAATGCTTCGGTGTCCAATTTACCGAAAACTGTAGGCCCCGTGCTTAGAAACTCACCAGCTTGTGTAGGACGTTAATAACAATTCAAGCAATTAAAACTATAGACTCTGTCCTTAACACGTTAACACTATTTCTATTTGATGGGGAAAATGGCAAATCACTATCGGTTCACTTAACCCAAAGTTCTTCAAGCCACAAAACTGCCTCTAAGTGAGCAGTCATCACATCTTTTTTTTAAAAAAAGAATCTGGTAAAATATATTCATCTTGTAGGTGATTCACACAGAACATACGCACATATTTAATACTGTAGAACTACTGTACACAAAACAGAGATACAGCTATAGTAATAAATAATCAAATAGCAAAAATAAATAAATAAAAATGCGCCTATACAGGCGAATCGAATAGTAGAAATGGAACAGTATGTGAAAAGAATTATAACTATACTGAGAATTTGAACAATAGAAATACAGATTTCTGTATACCTGAAAGCAGAAATGTAGCTTTGTTAGTTATTTAATGCAGCTACAATAAACAACCAAAACATTAGAAATACGGCTATACTGCTGAATGGACCAGCAAAATATGCGCATATGTTATAATCACAAACCTGCGCATATATTCACAAATCGATCAGTAGAAATAGCTCTACACTGCACAAACAAATAATAGAAATGCAGCCATCCTGACGAAGTGAACAGCAGGAATAACAGGTGGACCGACAAATGGAGCAAATGAAATACAGCTAATGTTGAAGAAAAGATTACCATATATACAAGTAATTATACTGACGTTTTGAGCAGTGAGAATGCGCTTATGCTGATGAACAGTAGAAATATATAACTACACAAAGAAGAACAAAACACTGTGA
>JAGDQP010037232.1:0-18710 GCA_022664845.1 Lepisma saccharinum | reverse complement strand
TGTTATTGTTTGAACAAGATGCAGTCTTAGCACTTTCGTATGTCTAGGTGCTAACACTATGAGCACTTTTTCTTTAAAATTGTGCTCGTAGGTGAAGAAAGGCCGCGTTAACCACACAGTTTCTAGGAAACTAGCAAGTGGAAGAAAGGTTCAGTGTTGTTGCAAATGTTCACGGAATTCAGTTGGTGAAAATGAAAATAAAGTAGGATGGCTTCTTCCGGATATCAAAACCAAGCTTGTCTTAAGCCAAAGCAATTGGTTTCAATGTTTCGGCTTATCATTTATTAGATTCTTTTGATAGTAAATAAGTTTATTACGGAAAAATTGCGTTTATGTTCCTAAAGGATAATTTGAAGCTTTAGTACCTTTCTTAGGCTCTGACGTAGCTTAATAGTTAATCTCTTTCTTTTATTCCTAGCGGTCGTATGTTCGTATCCCGTTGGGATGTAGTTCAGGTTCGTAGCAGGCCTGTTATTGATAGTAAAAAAAATACCGCCCTTATTTTGGTTCTGAAAGCTACTTCTAATTTCCGTATCAAGTTTTTTTTTCTTTTTTCTTTTGTAACGGCGAAGAAAATCGTAAAAATTAGCAAATATTAAAATATTCCCGTCCCCAACTTACATATTCTACCTATATACAGATCTTTTTCCTACATATAAATGTACCGGAACTGTAACATTTCATCTCGTAACACAAGATAATCTAAACATACCAGGCCCTTGAAGCTTTCCTCCTTTTTACTTTTGATAAATCAATTTTATTTATATCAAATGGAAATAAAGCATTAAACATTAAACCAAAGGTAAAAACCCAAGTAGCACATCCACGTCGGCCGGTATGGGCATATTGGATTTTACGTCATCGATCGATATCGTTCAACGACATGGGTCCCATATTGGATTGCAAACATCTTGGCCAATATCGGTCAACGATATGGATCGACATTGCTCAATATCGAGTATCGACATCCCTTAATATCGGTAATTGACATTGTGAACATAATGTAATTCTATTTTTTATTATTTTTTAAAAGGAATGTCCCTTTTTATATAGGACTACCGACATAGACACACCAACAAGAAATAGCAAAACACGTTAGAAATTGTAAAACAAAGTTACTACTTATGGAAAGAATACTATTTTTCTGTAGCTAAAGTTACATCACTTCGTTGTGCTAATGAATTGTAAAATTTGTCGACCACTGCTAGTTTGTAAAGTAATGTTAGGTGCAGATAGTTGTGTTTATAGCTAAAATTTGTAGTTCCGCTCCATTGTAATCATTTCACGTCTCTTCCGCTTATAACTTTTATTTTTTTACATTTATTGTCAAAAAGTTAAGAGTACAATGGTCATGATTACAATCGAATAACTTCAGTTGAAGGGAATTATGTAAAGCAAACGTAAGTAAATCAAAGGACCGTCCGTTTGCTAAACCAATGCTCTACGAACTGAACTACAGCCGCTCGGTTGAACGCGACAGCAACTCTACCGTTTACACCACCAGATCTCTGTATTGCGTGCATGAGATACCCCAGTAATCGAAGTTTTAACGCCTTTCTTATTGTACGGTCAGGGACTTTGCTTAAATAGCCTCAGTTTCAAGGAAGGATTTCAAGTCTGATTTCACCGAGCGGTCGTAGCTCAGTATTGATCAATTCCCAGCGTACGTGGTTGTCATAGCAACAGAAGACTCTGACGTAATGACTTAATAGTATGTTGTCTGTCACGCCGCTAATAGGATTTTAGGTGATTTAAGTGTTTGGTCTTAATTTGTAACGAAAAATAAACTATATGACAAATTGTACCTAATCCTTGTTTCTCCCTTTTTTCTTTGTTTCAGGAGGCTGTGCGACGTCTGCTGACGGACTATTTGACAAGATTCTCTCAGATTGCAGGGAATCTCATCAACTGTGGTCCTGTCCTAAATTGGTTGGAACTCGACAATCGAGGGAATCGTCTTATCGTCACAGACGACAGTGCAATCAACACACCGGCTGTGGCTGCTGCGTATGCCGTCAAAAGGTACACAGCACAGGCCAGCGATGAAATCTCGTTTGAGGTAAGTGAATACGTCACGAAGAACGGTAGTGGCGCTTCGAGTGATGCTAAGAAACGAGCCTGTTAGCGGCACTCACATATATACAGCTAATTTGGGATCTAGCGAACTATAAGCCCGATTTGATGCTTGAACTTGCATTTGAAAGCTCTTTGCCATACTAAGACACTGAAACAAAAAAGGGAGGGGGGGCAGTAGAACCTCCCTGGGACCTCCTAGGACGGTTTGAAAAAAAAAATCAGAATTTAACATTTCTGGTGATAGCACTGACCCCAGACCATATAGGCGGCCGAAACTTCCGGAATTGTAAGACGTAACCAATACCTTTCAAACGGTGTATCACACGTTAAAATCGGTGAAGGGGTTCCAAAGTTGACTTTTAAAATTTTTTTTTAGCGCAGTCACAGCATTTTCACAAATGATAGAAAAGGGCCTTTGTCATTCTGTCTGTCTTTTTGCTTGAGCAAAAAATGGTTCGTACCGGGGGGTTGGGGATCAATGCGGACCTCGTACAGGCAAATTGATGCTTATTTTTTTTTTTATAGGAGTTGCCGTTTTCGTGATACGGAGCCTAGCAAGTTCCAAAATCGACCTTTTGTGTAAAGGCTATCCACTTTTAAAAAAAATATGCAGCCTTACAAAATAAGTGATATCAGTACAAGAACCTCTTCGGAGTAAAGGGAAGAGTGACGCACGAATTCTACTCACAAAAGAAGTGATATCCATTTTGCGAGTGACTTTCTTTGTGTCACTGTGGATGATGCGAGGATACTAAGTCTCTTAATTTTATTAATTTTATTACAAAGGAAACAATTCCGCCATACTGACACAAAGAAAGTCACTCGCAAAATGGTTATCACTTCTTTTGTGAGTAGAATTCGTGCGTCACTCTTCCCTTTACCCTGATTTTATCTACGATAAGTGTTGTCTGGAATGCAAGCTATAAGGAGTTTAGTTTATCCTAACTTGTATGCAGCCTAGCATAACTGGGAAGTGTTGCTAATGGAGTAGTTTTCAGGATCTGTACTCTTGTCTTCTTACGAGTGATTAAAATTTGACGTAAATTGTGGAGGGAACTTATTGTTAGTTCAGGCAAACGCACTTCTGGCACTATATACTGTTTTAATCTAGTGTTTTCATATGACTGTCAGTTTAGTGCAGTCGGTAAGGCACTGAACTTCTAACTGAATAACTTTCCTCAACTTTCTGCAAGTAGTCTTTGCATCATCTTCACCCAGAAATTCTTATATTTAAAAAGTTGTCTTCTATGAAATATTGTTCTTCCTAACTTCAAAGTTTATGGAAACCAACACCACACAGAAACATACAGAAAATTAGCTTGTATTCACAAATCGATACGGATTTTTCTTTCTGGTTTCGAACAAGTTTCTTACCTCCCTACTAGATGTCTCTGAGGTCAATAACTCATTTTCTTAAACATCTTGATAAATTCAAGCTTATGATTAGTTCATACTGCCATATTTGGAAATGCTGAACTAATCACACAACTTTAGTTTACCAGGATCTTTAAGAAAATAAGCTACTGAGTTCAGAGGCATCTAGCGACGAAAAAAGAAACTTCTTCGAAGTCAGAAATACATGCGTAGCTATTTATCAATGCAGGTTATTTCTCTGTATAATTCTCTGCGCCAACTCTTGGGATTCCAAAGGAACAGTGTGGTCATACTTAGCCAAGAACATTCAGATACAGATATCGGCGACTTTTGTATATATTGATACTGAGAAACTTTCTGTAATAATTACCTTAATTTTTAAACAGTGTATTCTATCAAACTGAAGACACAAACGCTGTTCTTACTTGGCTATACTTTGGATAATGGCATGCAGTCAAACTGCTATTAATTAAGATGCTCTCTACGTATAGCTTCTGTAGCTACGCGTGATTCATTACGACAACGTTCTGCTTTCCTTTCTCTGCCTGTGATCTTAAGAGCCGTTTCTCATTAGCTAAATTCAAGTGATTACTTATTCACAAGACATCAACAATCGCAGGCTGAGTAATTAATAATACTTTATACTCTCTCTTCATTTGCTAGTCTCGTTCGCCTCTCCGTCTTCCCGTGATTGTTAATGATCTGAAGATGTAATGACCACACACACACACACATACACACAGAGAAAGCTAACCAGACACTGGACACAGTAGCTATTTTCTTTCTTAAGTAGTTTTTAATAATCATCTTGATTCGCTCTATAACGCATGTATATTCTTATGCAAACGTGTTGTATTTACGAATTTTGCTTCCTGGAATACTTCCACTAGGGATCGTTTAAGTATTACGTAGGTTTATTTTAGTCATTTTAGACCCCTTTCCCTTATAAGCGAAAATAAGCAGATACCTATTCATGCTTACGTAAAACTTGTCAAATTTCGTAACGTGATTTCGTAGTAAAAAAAAAAAAGCGAATCTTACGTAAGCGTTGCTTTGATCTCCCTTCCTCTCAGATAAAATAAGCGGAGCTTCAACCCCCGTCCTCCTTGAATGTTTACGTAACACTTGAGATACCACTAGTAGGTTGGTAACCGAGATAGCATACCAGCTTGTAACAAGGTTGTCAGTCACTTTCTTTGAGTTTGCAAACTTAATATTATGTAACAAGCTTCATATAAACATAAAATAAACTTGTTTGAACGACATAAGTGGCTTCTTTGAACAACATTATTGTTGGTTGTTATAATCGGCCTGATCCCAGTCCAAGTCAAGCTTGTTGGAACAACCAGATAGCTGTGTGAGGAAACTTGCTAAACTTGAATTTTTGTTTCGTTACACTGCCGCTGTCGTCTCAGTGCACTGAACTAAGTATAAATAGCGCTTGAAAGCAAAGAAGGGCGAGTGGTTCCGTGGTGCAGTGACTAGAGCATCGGATCAGTGTGCCAGTGGTCCCTGGTTCGATTTCCTCCCAAGTCAACGTTTATTTATTTATTTTTTTAAAAAAGGAAGTATATTATTTTTTTCTGTACTGTCAAGATTATTTCAACCTTGATTCTTGTAAACTAAACAGCTTGAGTCAGTATTCTTTAATTCTTTTTGGCTTGTTTTGCTAAGCTTGCATTAAGTTGTCTTACTTGTTAGAGGAACCTTAATTGACTTTTGAGTAAGGTCAAAATTACTATATATTAATCATCATGAATAGTGTTCTACTGTAAGAGGCAGGTTCTTTAGGGCACGTTAAGCCCTCTCCACTCATCCGAACCTTTCGCTTTCCTTTTTGTCTTAGGGTATGAGCTATCTTCCTTAATATTATCAAACAGTTGCTGCCGTCTTTTTCCTTTTCCTTTCTTCGCCTCAACCATACCTTCCCTTATGTTACAGGCCTGCATACACAATGTCCCAAACAGTTTCTTTATAGCGTTTTCAATTATTGTTTGTGTCTCGCGTACTTTCTTCAGTCCTTCCTCATTAGGTGTCCAGCTGATTTTTTTTTCGTTTTTCTCCATATTCTCATTTTGATTTCTTCCACTGTTTAGTCACTCATACAGCCCACGTTTCGGATCTCCATTCAAAACATTCCGTCAGTCTTTTCCTTAGTTCTTTTTTTCTTTATTCCACAGAAAAGATTTTTCTTGGTGAAAACCTCTTGTATCATAGCTATTTTCGCCCTTATTTCTTCTCTTTTACACTTTAATTGGTCAGTGTTGCCAATTAAAAATTCAATTTTTCAATTTGCTTCCATACGTTGGACGTATCCGCACCAAACTTGGCATAAATATTATTCAGCACAATAGGAAGGAAATGCTGTGGGTGCCCCCGTCCCCAAGCACCCAGTTTTTAGTGTTATCAACCTATTTTAAACTTCAATTTTTCAAATGGCTACCCATACAGTTCGATGTATCCACACTATTCGACAATATAGAAAAAGTACTGTGCAAAATCACACCCTTTAGCGGTTCTCCTAGTTATCAGTGTTGCCAACTCACATTTGACCCCGCATCAACGGGCGGGCATATCTGCGTTTCAAATACTCTTTTGCAGTCTCTGTAGACCAGCGCGCCCACTTTCTGTTCGCGTGTTCAGTTTCCACTTCGAGTGGTTGAGCGGAGTGGTTCGGAGTGAATCGTTGAGCATACACTTTACCAAAAACTGTAGGCTCTGTCCTTCAACAGCTCAATTAGGACGTTAATAACTATTCAGTCAACCAAGACTAATAATGTTAACAAGGGAAAGTCCATTTCTCTGCGAAACTATAACGGTCAGGTACCAGAGAAGGCCCATCCTGACTTAGGGGTTTCCTCTCAGTCACATCGGACAAATGTCGGAATGGTACCTTCAAATTAGGCCTTGACCGACTCCTCCCCGCATCCTTTCCCCTACCCTATCCAGGACTAAGCCTTGGATGCCTAAAGGAATAAAATAAATTCAAATTCGAACCAGAGAAGGCACAAGAGGTACCAGAGAATTTCGCACTCTTCCTTTGCTACAAATAGCGCTCTGGACTCCTACACGTTCCTTTTATCACCTCAGAGCTGGAGTAACCCAAAACCAGACAATTTTGTCAGATTGCTCATAGGATGAGCTGTATACTCTAATCTGTATCTGATCAATCCTCTGAATATGCCTCTGCCCTACGAAGTTTATTGGAATACAACTCACGTGGTAGGTCATCTGTAATCTTGTCAATACGTGAGGAGTCGGACTCAGGACATCCGACTTTTCTCTTTTCGAATTAAAGGGACAGCTTTGATTTAGTACTACTACTGCTACTACTACTACTACTTACACTACTACTATTATATGAGGAAGGGTGACTGGGAGAAAGAGAGAGAGCACAACCACGAGGAAAAAGTCGGAACAAAATTGCGAGACGTGATCAAGTATTGTCGTTGGCGTGTGACGTCACGTGTTTCCAACTCTCCCCCATCAAAAGTTGCGGCTGCAGGTAATCACGTGACTGTATTGAAACGTTGGAAGAGCAGGAGAGAGGGAAAAAGAAGAAGCAATCCTATTGCTACATACTACGTACTTCCCTCCCCCCCATACTGATCACTGACACTTGAGCCAAGACAGAATCGGCAACATCGCGTCATAGAAGCGTGTATCTTAGCGTGTTGCCACTTTTAGTATCGTAAATATAGAAATCTATCGGTTGCTTCTGTATGCATATGTTTGTGTGTGTGTGTGTTGTGTTGTGTTTTGTGGAAGATTCACTCCTGACGGCTGTTAGTGGCGTGGTGACAGCTGGTTTGACACGCGGAATAGTGTGTGACTGTCTGTCTGTGTGCTGTGTTGTTTTGAGAACACCTGTGTAGGAAAATGCCAGTGTTCAGAATAATGAAACAATATTTGGATGAATCATTTTTGGAAATGATCACGTGACCCAAAGACGAACAGGTAAGGCACCTACAAAATATACAATGTAATAGACCTAGTTGAAAGATGTGTTTAAATTCATAAATAATAATAATACAAAATGTCATGAATTCGTATGACAAAATTCGTAAATTAATATGACAAAATGCATGTAAGAAAAAAATGTTAGCTGCATTCCAAAGTAGAGTAAGCATAGCCTGTGTAGTCCCTACACATTTTGTTTTACATGCTTTTGTTTTAAACTCAAAATGGTTAGTCGTGTCCTCAAATGTTGCGACCTTATAATGAACTCATTTCATACAATGATGAAATTTTGAACAGCGACGTAAGTCGGGTGACAATACAATATTCCATTGTTACTTTCATATATTTCTATATATTTTAAAAGTATGTTTTTAATTTTTTAGTAACAAATTCTTTATCCTAAAATAAATACTAGCCCGCAACGATGTGTCGTTTGACTTTAGGGTTTGGGTGGCAAGATATGAGCTTACAAAAAGTGATCAGTAGGGTTTAGAACTTGACCGAAATAATATTAGTAAAAACTTTTTTAAAAGATGCTTTTCTACAAATAAAAAAAAAAGTAAAAAAAAAAATGCTTTCAAGAAAATTACTTTAAAAAAATCTAATTGTGCTTGGCTAAAAAAAAACAAAAGCAAGAGGCGCGCTCTCATATACAATCACTGTATAAATTCTTCAATTGGTGCGCGCATGCTTTAATTTTTAGTCATGCATAAATAGATGTTTTAAAGTACTTTTTTAAACATAATTATTTTTATTTTTCGTTCAGATCATGTTAGTTGAAGTTTATTAAGGTTAGTTTAGACTAGATTAGATCACATTATTTTAGGTAAGGTTAGGTTAATTTGACTGTGCTTACCCTAGACTGGTTATTTCAAAGGCTGTAAATTCAGCCTTGCCACATTCATCTTGCCTGCAAGGGATACGAAATCTTTTCTCGCAAAATTATCGAAATCTTATATCGGGAGAACTTTTACTTTTAGCAACGCAACACATCAGTTGTCAATCGGGCTTGCGCTTGATTCGCTTTCCCCGCCCGGCAATCGACCTGTGGTTCTTCGTTATCTTTAGGTCAGACATTGAGCTATAATTATAAAATAATTTAATTCACATATTTGAACACCAGACTTATTAAAGAACGACCTTTATTATTAGTGTAGTAAAATTCGTGGAAAGTAATACAAAATCTATTCAGGAATAAACTGTGCGACGCAGTCATGGGAAAGCTAGCCGCCTAGTAACGGGCGGGGAAGGTGGGCGAGTCAAGCGCAGATTCGACCGACAAGCGCTGCGTTGCGTTGCTAAAAGTCCTTGATGTAAATTTATATTAAAAATAAAAACAATATTTGACAGTACGAAAACAATTAGTTACCCTTTAAACAGTTTTTATTAATTTAGGAGACTAGTAAAACCCTAACGCTGCCAGAAGTAGGGAGGGTAACTTTACGCTTCCAAGACGAAAGGGTCGGCGGGGATTCCCGGGTTCCTAGTCGGGGCCAGTCCGCCCCTGACTAGTTCTTACAAATTACTGTGAAATACAATGGGCAACAATTTTGAGATCATATCCATTGCTAAGTAATAAGTTTGCAATTTAAATAATGATGTCATATTCTTTGAAAATATATTACTTTAAAAGTTGCTAACTGCTCGAAATCTCTGACCTTTATATTTCATCGCGTTTTGTGTGTTCTAACATTGTTTATATGCTCTTAGGTTTTAGAATACTATGTTAAAAGAATGTTAAAAATGTGGTGCCCCCGAGTCTCCATAGAGCTCTGTTCCATAGGAAAATCGTTGAAAGAAATAAAGATACGTTCGTACATTACGTCATACAATATGGTCAAATTGTTTTCCTAAAAGTGTTAGTGCGTCTGTTTCCCAGCCACTAATTTCCGGTTTCCGCTGTTATTCGATAATAAAAACAGGAACTTATCGTTGTGGGGTCAATCTCCCAGAAACTGTTAATTCCTTGTGCTTTTTTTCTTTTCTTTTCTTTTAAAGTACCATTGATAATCAAGCACTAAGGAAAGTAATATGTCATTTAATGGCACAAAACGAACAACTGCAACGGGAAAGTTTGGCATTTTGTACTTTAAAGTAACAAATACTCGTTATCCAAAAAGTGTATTACTTCTCACTCTCATAAAAAAAAAATGTTGTATAAGTAATTATTTAAAATTATAAATTGGCAAAGTAAGTTGATCTGGGTGTCAAAATACGATTTTTTTTGTTTAATATAGTGTAAATATAAATGAGAGTCCCAATGCAGTACCATATGATTTAGGTCCTAATTAATTAATTCGAAGTGAACACAACAAGCGTGTGCCTAATTACAGTGTTTATACATGCTGCCTTATAATCTATGCATATTCAAATATTTTTCTTACAACTCGTACACAAAAACAGTGAAGTATTGCAATGTTGAAATTCCCGGCTTTGCCTGGTTATATAAACCCGAATTTTGGTAAGCACTACTGAGGACCATGTCAATATGATGATTGAAAGTATGGAATTCGTTAAATTAAAGTTCTTAATTATTTGTTCCTTTCTGTTAAGCAAACTCGGCATTCAGATTTTACATATGACTGCTCATGTTTGTAACATTTATACTTGTTAATAGTACTGCACAATTTTTCCTTTGGCGCAATCTGTATAGTCATAAATTGCTCCAAGATATTTAAAACCAATTGGCAAACAATAATCCTTAGCTCAGTTTCACTTAAATTATCTGGAAGATCATTATGAATAAAAGAGGTCCTAGATTCGAACCCTGTGGAACTCCAGAGAGTACTGTAAATTCTTCAGGCACATTTCCCCGTGTAGATTACATGCTATTCGCGGGTTTCTCAAGGAATGGAAGTAGTTTTATTGAAGAGGGTGAGAAACTATAGTAATGAAGTTGACTTATAAACATATCGTGGTTCAGTGAATCAAATGCTCTGTTGAAATGCGACATCTACCCGACCCCTT
Organism: Lepisma saccharinum; assembly: GCA_022664845.1. Lineage (NCBI taxonomy): Eukaryota > Metazoa > Arthropoda > Insecta > Zygentoma > Lepismatidae > Lepisma > Lepisma saccharinum. The sequence continues at coordinate 8,333 of JAGDQP010037232.1, read as the reverse complement.
TTGTTTGTTTCTTTTATTAATTATTATGATGTGACTCAGTTCAATGTGTTTTTAAATAAGTACAATTTATAGAACAGTAATTACTTCATTAAATGTATTATAAAAGTGTTTACTTGCGTGATGCTTTGTTTATTACATCCGAAATTAATTAATTACTGAATCATTTCGTGGCCATGACAACGCTCAAACCAGGCATGTATCAAGATCTTGATTTGGCGCGTTCAGGGACTTAGAGGAATCGAAATATGTTTGGGTCTATGAAGTGAGCATACAATATATTTATGCCCGAAATTATACTGATTTTACACAAAAAGTCTTAATTTCAGAAAGGGGTAGGCCAGACCCTCACCCTAAATACGCCCCGGGCTGAAAAAAATCAGTATTTACGTTCATAAAACATTTCAGGATGGCCCTTGGAACAATTCGATTTGTTCAAGAGAAGGTGCAGAGATAAGAAGTTTCAGAAACATTAATGTAAGTGTATCATCACTACGTTAAAAAGAGGGACGTTTGAAAGTAGTGTTGACCGCGAGACGAAACGAGACAGAGAAATGTCTATGGAAAACGAGACGAGACAGAACTCTCGTAATATATAATATACATTTTTCCAGACGAAACAGTTTTTGTATGACATTTTCGAGACATGACAGCATCCGTCTCGTGGACAACACTAATCAAAAGAGAAGGATGTTTATTATTTTTTCAAAAAAGGACGGACGGTAGGACAAGTCTATAAAGGACATGTCCTTCTAAAGAAGATCAGTAGTTCCAATGTTAGATAGGGTAAACGTTGGTATTGTCGTCATATATGCTAATTTCGTGATAATACTACGGCCTTACTAAGAGCTGTGGAGTTAGACTTTTCGTCGCCGGGTGGCTCTAGTAGTCGCCTACATTCTGCGCATGGGCGGATTTATAGGATGGGGGGCATTGTCCCTCAGTCATTTGGACTACAAATGTTTCATTCTAAACGATAGCTTTTAAAGTAGCGCCCCTCCCTGCCCCAGGGTCTCTCTCCTAAATCCGCCCATGATTCTGCGTGAAAAATATGAACTCATGATAATGACATGACTGCAAAATACAATATTTCACGAAGAAAATTAAGAGACAGAGTGGTGAATACTTTTAAAATTATATTGCTAGCATTCACCACGAACTATAGCTGCTATTTCAGGTATTCATATATTATGTTCAAGTGTTACCCTGAGACAAATGGAAAGTAGACGAAATCTTAATTCTAGTCTGTGTTTCCTATACTCGATGAAAAATTTACCGCATAAGTGGTACATATTTTAGTTGGCAGCCACATGCTGTCTTTCAGTACAACGCGTCGTCTACACATTCATATCCTCGGATGCCAAGACACGTCTAAACTCTTCGGGAACAGAGCTATCATCAAATCAAGAGGCAGGAGGGGGAGGAGGCTGCAGTTTCTTTCACATCTTCCGCACCGCAAGAGGAATTCTTGAATCGGTGCTACAAATAAGGACACCCGTCCCGTCCCGTCTTTGCGGATGGAACTGTTCCAGCTTAAAAATAAATGAGCATAACGTCAATATCTCTGTTATAGTATACACTTGTAGTATACGTAATCTTATATACAGCCTAATAGTATAAATAAAGTCTTGTGCCATCAGACAAGTTCGTCAAAACAATTCAGATTTTAGTTTTGGAAGAAGTTTACGAACGAATTCTTTCAAACATAACAGTGAGTTATGCAATTAATGAAAGGCAGATTTCATCTGTATTGTAGGTAGCAGTTTCGACTTCAGGCATGTATTCAACTAAGATAGAAAACTAAATTTAAATTTGTTCCATTGACAGTAATTTTCTTAACAAATCCATGCGGAAATTTCTCCTGTAACTACTAAACGTTGTTTAAAAAGAAATACATTTCACGTTTTAGGATTTTAAAGAAAATTCTATCAGAAGCGAGGAGCTTTACATTTTCTCCCATTAGCCGAAACGAGGAAGCTTGCGGTTAATATTTTGAGTATTTCTGTATGAAGTCATTCGACAATTTCAACATGTTTTGCTAATCGTGATTTTTGTGGTGTATGTAAACTTCATTCTATTATTGTTTACCGTAAAATCTAAAAATGCTACAAAGGCAACTCAAATGTAAACCGATTTTTTTTTTTCTCCATTTGCTGAAGGAACCAACGTACGCGACTGATACAGAGAGTGAAGATATTTATATGCATGTGTGTGGCTTTGCTTTGTCATGATCATCATGTCTAGTTCATTTCTTTAGAGTTAACACGATCGATTAACAAAAAAGCTGTACGTATGCGTTACAGGCATAGTTTCATTAGAAAATGCGTTATAATACATTTTTTTTTTTAACGAAAGAAAAAGTGAATTGCCAAAGATAACGTGAACAGTTTGGGATCCGAAATATAACATGATCGAAAACGTAAGTGTTTCAATGGCAGCACGTGCTAGTGGACGGAATGTTGCACAATAAGTAGTTTGCTAGTGGACGTAATATTGTGCAATACTTTGCTAGTGGGCATAATCTTGCACAAGAAAGCGTTCGCTAATGGACATAATGCTGTGTTTGCTTGCTAATCGACGCAGTGTTGCGCAATGAAACGTTTACTAGTGGACGCAACGTTTTGTTTGTTAGTTGACGCAGCAATGTTGCGCAATAACACGTGTACTAGTGGACGTAATGTTGCACAAAACAATGAAGAAGTGATAGGGTTTGTTTGCAACTGACTTTGCACACATCCCGCTGTTTTCTACGATACACACCGAGCCGCCGTAGCTCAGTGGAAGAACGTTGGCGTAGCATTCGGAAGGTCGTGGGTTCAATCTCAACTGCCGACCATCCTGACAGCCTTTTCCAGTTTTTTTTTTCAGTCACACCAGGCAAATGCCCCGGATGGGACCTTTAACATTAGGCATTTGCCGACACCTTCCCGCATCGTTTCTCCTCCCCTGTCCCGGCCTGCGCCTCAGAAACCTAAAGTCCATAAATACATAATTTAAAAGGTCTATGATACACGAATCAAGAAGTTGTCAATCCGGGGGGGGGGGGGAGAGAAGTGTGTAACTGTGAATCCACACTGTGTACAGAAATAACTTTCTTTGAATATTTGAAAGTTGTTAAGTCAATAAAGAGTAGGAAGTACCCTCGTAACATTTGATGTACCCTCGTAATAAGTGCGCGTTTTTTGTATCCATAGGTTTTCTCTACAGTAAAACATTATTTATCAATGTCCTTAAGATCTCATTATAGCATCTACGTATAAATATCTATTGAACAATTTCTAAAATACAGAAATTAAACCAAGTCAATAGACTTGTAAGTGCATAAATAGTTTACAAGTGGAGTAGCGTCAAATAGAGGTTAGTTTGACAACGTCATCCATTAATAAAATTAACAGTGTATTGGAAACTTTGTACTTTGGTGTGACAGTTATAAATGCACTTCCAATTTTGGTGGGAAAGCGAAAAAACCATTTCCTAATACGTAGAAAAAGTGAAAAGTTAATTCCGCTAAAGAGAAAGCAGGTCCGTTAAAAGTATTTATTCATTTCCATTAAAAAGATGTTCGTTTTCTTCAAACAATGGGCGTTTTTGTCATTGAAATACGACAAGAAAATACTAAAAGTCGTAGGACAAGTGATAGACCAGTGTTGCCAATATAGCCAATTTATAACTAAATATATTTAATTTGCATACTGATTTAAGTATTAAAAATATAGTGTGTTCTTGTGTTGCTTTAGGACTTTTGCTGCTCACTAGTTTTTCTGTAGCTACAAAACTCCTAGCATCTTATCTCTTCTATTTTCTATGTAACTAACAAATCTTTAAAGTTGTGTCGCCGTTGGTCCAGCCTGCAATCCCGGAGAAACAATAGGGGAAGCAGACGGCAGCACTACTGCCATTAGCTGCACGGCCAGCTCTACGTGGGCCACGATTAGCTGCTGGTGACGTAATGCAGCAGAAAATTCCGCGCTGTTGCCACATCTAGCAAATAAGCAAAAAAATATGAAAAGAAAAGAGACCTGAACAACAAAAATACTGAAAATACTACAATTGTAACTCAGGGATTACACATGCACATGAATAAGCGGAAGCGCCACAGCATAGCTATGACTGAAGAAGAGGTGTAGGGAGCCAAATAGGCAATAGCGAAGCCACGTTATTTTTAAGACAATATGAGAAGTGGCTGGAGTCTGGCCGGCTGTTACAACGATCTAGTAATAGATTGTAGTTTAACTTTCTTCAATTGCCAAGACGAATGTCGTGATAGTGCCTTAAATACAAGATCTGTAGCTTCTTACTTTCTCTACAGAGGTAGTAAATAGAACTGAAACGGGTCACCGGGTATATGCTTGGGATTCTTTCCATATTAGGCCTATACAGTGTTACGTTTGAACAGTGTTTCTTTAAGAGATTACCGAGACATGGGTTTACCCCCAGAGCACGAAAAATTCGACGTCGAAATGTTCCTAACGATAGTAATAACATGAAAATAGACTCATATCCGGTAGTAAAAGGAGAAAAGAAGTTTGAGCAAAGAAGTGTAAACCCCAAGATAATTGAAGTTTCAATAAAGATATTTTTAGTCCACTGGCGTTAGCAACACTTAACTGGTGCGTAGCCAAATCAGGTAAATTTTTTAACTTTTTGTTGGAGTAAGCTTCATATAAGTATTTTGCCTTTTTTTTTTTTGTCGTATCAAGGTCGATTCATAATTGCAAGCAAAAGACAGAGACTGACACATCAAGGATAATGTGATTTAGAGGAGTCGTCTTCCACATTCATTGTTTACAACGATTCTTATTGTGCTTCCTTCTTTTTGTGCTGGTTCATTGAGATGCAGAAAACGAACCAAATTAAGACAATTAAGGGGGAACGTGGCGTCTGAATGTCCTGCGTATTTCATTAGGCTTTGTACGCACTACGCACCACATTGGATACCACAATGCTTCTGTTTCTTTTAGGACTAGGGCGTCTGTGTGCTAACAAAGGAGGTGAATGTATATATATATATATTCCCATGATTACGCATTCCAGCCTGCTAGTGGAATTAAAAATTTCGTTCAATACATTGCGCGCGTTCTGAACTCAAGAGGTTGTCTATTTTATAAAGGCGGAAAGCAAACAATGGGTGTTGTTTATATCTGAAACGTCTTGTATCTTCCGTTGAGTAAGTGCTCAAAATTATTTTGTTTAAAAATGAATTTATTGAATAGAGCGGGCGTGGCTCAACTGGTAGAGCGTTAGCTTTGCGTTGGGAAGGTCTTTTTGTTGCCCGGCCATTCTGAATGAGGCCTTTTCGTTTCATTTCAAAGTAAGATGAGGCTCTTGTCAGGTTAGAACCTTTAAACTAAGCCCTGGCCGGCTTCCACCCCCTCTCCCGTGATATCGCATATCAATGAGACTTAGTTTCGTAAGTTGACCCGGAGCGATACTCAAATAAAAATCACCGAATAAGGGGGAGGGGAATAACAAGAAATGTGAAATATTTAACTGTGAAATACTTATAAATAATTAATCTTAGACTTTTGTGTGTGGTGGATCTATGAGGTACCTGTGCTGAGAATTACAGAATTTGAACTGTGTAAGAAAATGTGTCTAAACTTTCAGAGTGTACAGTCGTTAAAGAATTTGAAGAGAAATATTTCAATTCATTCTCATCATCTTAAGTTGTTCCAAATGTGGCCTAGATCCGAAGTTCAATCATGTGTCTCTCTGTTCCCTTTTAACCCGCCACAGTTTCAGGTTTTCTACTTTTTCCACTCTCATTTTTATTTCTGACGCTGTCAGCTAATTTCCTTGACTCGTGTGTCTCTCGGTCTTCCACAGAACCTCTTCCAATCCATTTTTAGTAGACTATATACTTATAGCATACGTTATCAGTTTTCGCAGCTACTTATAGTGGTACTAACGTTTACAAACTGCTCCACGTGCGTCTGTGCAACAGTTCATTCCGCTTGCGCCGTGGTCCTTCGTGCATCGTAAGATGTGGCTTTAAAACGTGTATCACTGTAATCCATCATATAGATTAATCTGTTGTCCAATTTCATTCACTTATTATAACTCTCCTTTGAAGTGTCTATGCTGATTAAGTTGGTATATATTATAGTAAAATTTATCTCGTAACGAAATCTTCACAAATTATTATATGAGAAGCCTTCTCTAAAGTATTATCTTTATTATTGGAGATTTAGGTGGTATACTATATTCCATTTCTACAGCAAGGTTCTTCAAGATGTAATCTGTTTTACTTTAATTACACCTAAGAACATTGATCATTTCTTGATATCGATTTATCTAAAGTGATGTCATCAATAGTAATATACATGAAGACGAAGTACAATCTTGTAGAAATATATGCTCAATAACGAAAGTCAAGTGTAAATAACTTCGTATAAAAAGATGGCGGCTTGCAGACTATTTACTTCGATACAGACTTAAAACACACAAACATCATTCATTGTGGTAGAACCTTAAAAACAATTATCACCAACCAAATCTATAATTTCCACCACACAACCCTCTTTTGCGGTTAGGATTTCATTTCTCGTCAATGTAGAATATGGTGCACACAAATCACAAAAATTCCTACTTTTTTTTTAATTGAGTAAACTGCCTGATAGATAGACATCCCAAATAACTTATAATCATGGCAGGTTGCTTGCATGCAAGGATAATTGGACAGAAAATACTTTCTAATACATAAATCATCTTCATTGACTTTCTTTTAAAAGCAAGGAATAGTATTATTTTATTGAAGTTTCATACATGTTAAAGAAATAGCATACTATTGAATTATCAACTGTTTTGAACTATGCAAGTAACAATTGGCGCGAAGACAGTACTTTTTCATAGATAAAAAAAGGAAAATTTCAAATTGAGCTCCAATTCATGGTAAGAGAAAACAACACAGGAAAATAAAATATGAAAATAGTAGTCTGTGTAAAAGTGTTTACACATATCTAGAACGTGTGTGAATCGAATAGTAATTATTATTTTTCAGATTTTAGTGCAGTTTTTTTAAAGGCGCTTTACGTTTTTTTAAAAGAGTTATTTGTTCATATATCACGTGCGTCTCCCAGTAGTAATATTCCTAACGTCAGCGTAGAGACTGAGTGAACGTGTAAGACCGTCTTTTCATGTACGCGGTGGCCGCATGCTTTGCTTGCCATTTGGCTGAGTAGCCAATACAAATACGTGAACAAGATATTTCTGTTGACTACTCGGCTAAATCGCAGGTAAAGCTAAGCGACCAGCACGTATATGAAACGGCGGCCGTGCTTTTTTTTTGTGAATGTTAAACATCATGTTTTCTTCTTTCGATAGCGTATAATGGAAATACATATAACCTGACTTTGCCTAACTAATTTCCATAAGTTGCGTAAAATGTTAAAATGCAAAAGGGAATAATTATTTATAAGTACTTACAAATAAAGTACCGTTCTTGTGAGAAAGAGAAATGAAACGACCTGGGTAGGAATCGAACCCGGGCCTCCCTGCAGGCGATCCGACGCTCCGTTCATTAAACCAGCGGTCGATCGAAGCTTTGGAAAGTTTCTATATCGTTTACCACGTATGAACAAATGAGTCTTGAGAAGGAAGGTACTCATAAACAGTGGCGACCAGTGGTTGTGTCCACTGGGTGTTGCGCTCAGGCCCGCCGCCAGCCGCAAAGAGTAGAAGGCCACGAAAAACTAGGGAAGGGTTTGGGCTTACAAAAGTACATAAAATTAAATATTTGTATTGAGGTAAGGAAAATTTACAGGGGCCCAGCCCCCACTGGCTGCGGGCCTGGACTTTCATGTGTGAGAGGATTGGGTAGCTAATCAGTCACAATCAATCAACGTAGAGTTGAATTATGTAACGTATACACAAAAGAAGAAGTGACCAGATTTTCAAATAAATAGACGTTAAATCAATTAGTTACGATTTTATGAAAACTTAGAAAAATGTCGTAGCTATAATATTGAGAATAGAATTTGATAAGTTTGTCACAATTTTTCGTGGCTAGAAATTTGTTGTGACTGTTATTGGTATTGTTAATATCCGTTTTAGAAACATTGAAGATTCACTAAACGTTTTATCCAAGCTATTTTGAACTATAAAGTCGAACAAGGCCACAGCTTCTGACATCGATCGAAATTCTTCTGCCGAGTGGATTGAAGACAGTTCGTGAAGACAGAGCTTTTCTTTGTCAAGAAATGTGTAAATTGAACATAATTTCTCCACAGTTTGTATTGGAAAATTCCAAAGGTAACTTGGAAATTTCTCTAGAGTAAACAGCGTGGTTGCCATAACGTGCCATGTAAATGTAAAGCGGGAATTTGCTTCGCAAGTAA
>JAGDQP010037230.1:0-15515 GCA_022664845.1 Lepisma saccharinum | reverse complement strand
ATATATATATATATATATATATATATATATATATATATATATATATAGTGATTCTGCCAGGATTTTATGTTTGCGAGGTATTAACCAGAAAATTGGGAAGCTGCAAATATAATGCTTGAGAACTACCAATTGGTGGTTTCTGGCAGAATCTCTGAACCCTGCGGAGAGGGACAATCATGACGTCACCATATTCTCGCAAGCAAAAAGTATCCTAGAGTGAATAGTTCCGTAACAATAATGTCTTGAAAGCTTAATATGTTGCGACAATTTGACGCAACAAATGTTTTCATCGCGTATTAAGAAGAAAAACGTACTTAACATGACTTTTTCTAACCTATGTCTGTGAATTTTATGAAATGTTTAAAGTGCGTATCATCACCTAAAAGGAAGAAAAAAAGGAGGAAAATGGCTAAATGGAGGCAACAATACAATTCAAGATTAATGCAGAAATCATCCGCCTACACTTTCATCACCTGGAAAAACTATAAATAGATCGCTGCGTCCATCGTGAGTTGAAAGTGGCGCAGAATGATCCGTTTCAGAAGAACTCTGCCGGTTTGTCCGTGCTCTCTTGTTAGCAAACCGATCAGATACTTGATAGGCTCCTCAGATGGAATGAGAAGGTTCTGTATTAGACTCTTAGACGCCAAGTATGGCTAAGATGATTCGTGAAACTATACTGCACCTGAGTTTACATGCTTCGAACCTACCATCGGTTTCGCCAGATATTATCAGATCTGTTATACTCACTTAATAACCGCCTTCGAAGATGACAGTTTCGGACACTTGGCAATGTGAAAACCGCAGTAGATAGTTTCATTTCCTGTTGTTTCCCATTCTAACAGTTCTTCCGCATCGAGCCCATGATCTTGCATCAGGTAGGCAGAAGATGGTGCATTACTACAAGTATCATTTTGATCAATGTATGGCGTTTTGAAACATCGAATGAAATTCAGACATAACTTTTCTGATTACATTTACAGAATTGAATGTAAAAAGCATTTTATTGCGTTAAAACTAAATATTTGTATGCTTTGATGATTTCGTTACCACTGGTAATTAATTTCCTTCTATGATTAAGTTATTTTAATGTTACACGTCCTTTGAGTAGGTGTGACTCAGCCTTTCTCATTATCTTTGATAGGAGTCTAAATGTCATACAAAATCTTGACGCACTTGAAATAGAATTGTATGTTTCTCACGTGGATGTACCATAATAAGGACCTACATTATCTGCAAAATATGCTATTAACATTTTAGAATTGTCGACGTTGTACTTGCAGTACTATAAAAGCAGAGTAACAGCTTCAGCAGCACAAATTGCCCTCACCAAATTGTTAACTTCATTAAAATTACTTCTCTGTTTTCATTTTAATCATCTTGCTATTCAAACATCAGAGTATCAGCACATAACTTCCTGAAGTTAAAAAATTCTACAATACTTTTTCAACAAAGACACAGAAATGGATTACGTATTATTAGATACTGTCAAAGCTCTGGTCTCCTCGTAATGGCTGTCATCAAACTTCTGACATCAAATGTAAATAGGCGAGTTGGCCCTGGTTTTATATGTCCTCGATTATGCATTATAGCAATCCTTGTATGTGAGAGGGATGGCACATTTGAACTACGTGTTGTGCAAATTTAATTCTACTTTTTCATATTCAGAGAGTTTATTTAAAGGAATCGTTCAGGCATACATGGAACGTTCGAAGAAAATGTCGTACTGCACTTTCATCTTTAAGGAAGGACAATGACTGTGGGACTACCGTTGGAAGGTACCCTTGGGAGTAGATTTGAACAAGGGTGGGGTAGCTTTGAATATGGATGGGGTAGTTCGGTAATACAGGTTTGTATGTTTTACATCAGAAGTACTAGTTGCAGCTCGAATGAAGATTTGGTGGTTATAACCAGTGCTCGAAGTGGGTTAGAAAAGGTAAGGAAACGGTTGCAGAAGTAAGCTAGATAGGGTAAGGGTACTCTTGCATCTAGTGGCGGCGATTGCCTATTGAAAGTAAAGGCAATGAGCTCCTCATTAATGAAAAAGGTAGGGGTTCACGTTCACCAAATCCAAAATGAAAGAGGTAAGGGTACAGCGTGCCGCCTGGTGTCTTCCACTTCAAGCACTGGGTGTGAGGAACCTTGCTGTGAAAAATAAGGAATTTACTCCTGAATATATTTTACTTTCAATACAGGATCGACTATTTTCGTAAATATAAAAAGGCTAACACAGACGAGGCACGTTCGAACAGTGTTCAACTGTGTCCCCATTGTTTTATTCAAAGCTACCTCAGTATGTATTACTAAGCACAATTTGTTATTACAGGAGAGAAAGAAGCGCGATCAAAAATAGCAGAGAGGATTTAATACGTGAAGGAATGCACTTCACTCGTAACTGAAGAATTTGTTAATGGCGCATTCACGGGACTAAGGTAACACTAAGCGCTGAGAGAGCATTTTATTCATATTGGTTGCTATCTATAGGCAAACCAATAAGATTCAAATGCTGTCTCAGCGCTTAGTCCATTGAATGCGCCCAATGTTCACCTCTCTCAAAATGTATTGCTTACAATCTTGAGAGTATTTTTAACTTCGAGCCTCATAAGTCATAACCATTATCAAAGCCATACCCTAGCAGCACAGAATATCGGGCCAATATCGATCAAGGTTGCCAAGTATTGGGCCGATATTGGCCCGATATCTGTGCTGCTAGGATAGTTTACCAACTAACGCACACAAATGGTGGAAAACAAATGACCATCGTATTAACGCAGTGTTACCAATGTATTAATATTAGAAAAAGAAAGTTCGGTTTATTAGTGAATGTTCTAATGTATCTCCTGGTCAAAAGTACCTCCTCTCCCCTATATTGGTAACTTTTATATCACAGTTTTAATCAAGTAATAATACAAGAAATAAGCAAGTAATAAGAAAACTGCTAATTGATTGGAGTAGATGAGCAACGCAGATTGATGAAAACTTTTACCTGGCAATAAAGAAAATAAATGTTATTGTTTAAAGAGCTTGGACATATTGTGCATCAAGAACTGCTGCCAACTGATCAAACAATCAATCCCATTGTATTACCTGAACAGCTGGAACGTGGAAGGAATAATATAAAGCTGAGGGTCCAATCGCAAGTGTTCTTTATTGCATGATAGCTGAGAACTACGTATGGCTAAGGTGATTCATGAGACCATTATTTCCTTGGTTGGGAGACTTACGCACTCAGCATATTCCCCATATTCCTAAACAAATTTATTTAGTTTGTAGTGAAGTTATTTAGTTTGTTGCATTGTTATTTTGTTTCTGTCTAAAATGGCAACTCAAGCTGTATCTGAAACTTAATAATAATAATAATAATAATAATAAAGATACCACACCATTATATTTTCCATTTGTTTGGCAACCAACTTCGAGGACAAGAGTTTCGAACTCTTTACGATCTGAAACCGCACTGGATGGATTCATTGTTTCCCCCTTCTAAGGAGTTCTACTACAGTGGAGTTTATGGTCCTCCATCTCACTGACAGAAAGTGACTTAATGGTGGCGGTGACTATTAGTTTTGATTCTACAAGTGTATTCATAAATGTATAGCGTTCCGAAATGACAAATCTAATCCCGTAATATTTTAGTTAACTTTATATGTACGTTTCAATTATGTTTCAATGACTCCGACAATTAAATTAATTGTTTGTAGGTCTACTTCACGGTTTGATAAACAGATAGATGGAGAAATGTCTTATGTTCATGAACTTTCATGAAATTTGGCTACTTGGACAAGTTCTTAAAATCATCAATAAATGTCTGTCTGCGTCATTATTATTCTCTTAAAGACCACGTGCTGTTACCGCCCATACAATTAATTTTATCTTATCTTATCTTAAAGACCACAGAGAACTGTGGTCTGTGACCTGTACAGCAACTCGCATGCTAATACACATTTGCTCACACTAGACACCCCACCAATTACAAAGATTAATCGGGACTTCAGAAGAACAAAAGTTCAATACACGTATTGGCAATTTTAAAAAGCATGCTAAATAAAAAAAAAAAGGTTTTCTTATCAGAACATCACAGGAAGATAAAGCACAAAAATTAATAAAACCTGCCTTCGTGGTCTAATGGTCACGGTTTAGAATTTTGGATTAGCACTGTGGAAACATTCTAGCCTTGCTGTCAGTCATCTTGATTGAGATTTTTGCAGGGTTTCTTCAGTTTCACTAGGCGAGTGCCGAGATGCTATCTGCACTAAGAGTTCCTATAATTTCCCAGAAGAATGCTTACCGAGAGAAGTCATCTCAAATTCGTGTTGGATTTATGCCACAGCTGCTTGTGTAGGTTTCTTATTTATATAAATTAAGTGAATAGAGGGGTTCCAAATAACGTGGAAAAATATTTTCTTGTTACATCTCACTTTAAATTTCATTGCTACACATTAGAATCAAATCAAGTTTTCGAAGAGTTATAATTTTATGTTTGATTTGGGATTATAATATTCGTGATCCCAATTTTCACTCTTGTAAAGTTCTGAAAGCCTTGTATCATATGCACGTGTGTACGATTTCCTAACATCGTCACACATTTCTTTAACTCTGTTCTCAAATGATTTTATCAGCTCTTCAGTTCTTTTTTTCATATGTAGTCTCATTTCATCAACGGTTTTCCCAATGCTACTCTTTCCTTCTAGGAACCCTCCACTGCCTTTTCTCGCTAGAATGGAATCTTTATTCAACAACACACCTTTATGTTGTCCATGAATAATTACGCTAGGAGGCAAAGGGCGAGGCGCTTCGTTTACATTGTGGAGAACAGAGCTTTCACTAACCAATGGCGTTGAGCCCCAATCATGTGTTCTACCAGATAGATAGTTTACTTGCACTGAATTATTACTTCCCGGAAAGAACCCATTGCTAATTTTTCTTTCTGCATTAATGTTTTTATCGATACTCATACCAGACACTTTAAAACGGTTTATCCCAAGTTTTTGATGGAGGAAGTTAAGCATCTTGCTTTGATCATCGTCTGCGACACTTTCATTAGAGAATCTACTAAAAAATATTTGTTCAACTGAGTTTTTGTTTTGATGTTGGGTGGTATTTGAAGGTGGACGTCGAACGCTTTTTGGCGATGTCTTCCTTGTAACAGAATGCACGTTTGATGATCGTATGTGAGGTTTTACCTGCGTTTTCGAATCTTTTTCCACTTTCATAAATCGATTTATATCACGTTGGGTACTAGGTACTCTACGTGTTGATGAAACAGATGATTTCGACCTCTTTTTTGTTGATAGTTTGTTGATATTGGTCACTGAATCTATACCACGACTTTTCCGAGTTCCTTTATAACTCCGAACTGATAAAGTTTCATCATCAGTTGGACTTTTCTTAAATTTCGGAATTAGGTCCCTCGCAAGTGCTTGATACACTTTATAGGATACATCTTTAGAGTTCCATTCATCCTCCGGAAAGGTATCTTTACAAGGAATTTGATCACTTATTGGACATTTTTCAGGACTCTTTTCCCTTAATGCCTTTTTCCAAACTTTCGTCACTGAAATAATATTATTAGTTTTACTGCTTGCCGTACTTTTCACAGATACATTTGAACTTTTCCTCTCACTTTTCTCCAACGCCAAATGTGTTTGTTTTGAATCAGTTTGATCACGTTTTTCAGACACGAAACTTCTCTCTTTTGGGTCTTTGACAAATACTTTTGAATCTTTTGTTTCGTGTTTTCTTACCGATGTATGTTTCTCAGGATCCTTGTTAGCTTTTCTTGATCTTTGTTTACCTTCTGATTTTATACTTGGTTGTGAATCTTTCCTATCACATTTTCCGGGGAGAAGTTGTGTTAGAGATAGTTTTGGGCCATTCTGATCAGACCTTCCAGGTAGCAAGCTCTTTGGTTTATGATCTCTGGGAGGAGTTTTTGTTCTTTTCGGTTCATGATCTTTAGTTGTGTTTCTCTGTGTTTTCTCTGCTGTTTTGGGCCTTGAATCTTTGCGGTCATGTTTTTCAAGTAGTAATCTTGAAGGTTTCGTACCATTTCTATCACCACTCTTATGTCCATATTTTCCTCCTTGCTCAATTTTTACAGAATCAATGCTTATTTTTCCAAAGACCTTCTCACCTCCTTTGTTCTTCGGGTGTATCTGCCGTTCTCCAGCCGGGCTAGTTGAAGGACGTTGAATATTTGGAATTGTTGAATATCCTGACCTGAAAGTGGGGGGAGCTGGTACTTTCCTCGACTCCCTTCTCTGAACTGGATTGTGGGATCCACCTGTCATATCGGAAAATCACCACTGATTGACTGCATTTGGATGAATGATATGGGAATATCTCCTTTTTACATCTGCAAGTATAAAAACATATACATGGTAAAAAGAGTAAAATATTAGTGATATTCACATACAATGGAAGAGTGATTGAGATCGGATGTAACGTTTGTCAACTGTCCTCCTTCTACATCGTGTCAGTTGAAGAGTGATGATCGAGTGAAAGGTGGATGTTACAGTTTCTTTCTGCATATTGTTGATAAATGTTTAGTCAACGCTCGAAATACAGTAAAAACAAGTCGTAAAGGACAGTGAACATGAATGTATTTAAAATTGGTCTGATATAGTAGACCTCGAGAGAAGAATGTTCTGGATGCCAGAAAAATATATCACTATATCAGGATTATCGTTATAACTAGGGTTGTAGTGCATTCCCTCCGTGGGCGATCAGTTGCAAGTAACCAGAGCGAAGCAAAATAAACTGTGATTTTTAAAAGTATTGTCCTCCTGCGTAAGCGACACGAAGCGAGCATTTTTATCAATCACTCTACTAGCTGGCAGATCTCTAGAAGAAAAAGACTCAGTTCTACATAACTACATGCTGCTTCGCCCAAATCGCCCACGTATGACACAAATGTTGTTTCGTCCAAATCGCTCTATATTTCGTATCGCTAGCAACTGTTCGCTCGCCATGCAGGACAAAGTCTAAGCGAAATAGATTAATATTACTTTACTTTCTGAAATATAAGAAGGAAAAGCTTTTACTCGCCAATTATTCGAGGAAAGTGCCCAGAACCGCCCCCCCCCCCCATTTTGTTTTTGAATTTAAAAAATAGAAAACAGTAAAAAATTATGTTTTCAAAGCATGTAATATTTACTTTATAATGTTATGCACCATTTACATTTTACTTTCAGAAAATATAATTAAAACTTAGTATATAAAATAATTATTTTCAGAAACCTTACACTTTGGCGATTTGAAAAATAGTTACCAAAATTGGACCCCCTGTAAAATTAATTAAAATAACACTAAACAAAATTAGAGAAATGTATTAAATCAGAGAAAACATAATCTAGTTTCAAAGTGTAAGTATAATAGAACAATTACAGGTTTTAGCTTTTTTAAAAAAAGATACAAAATGCATTCAAAAAGTTACAGAAAATGTATAACAGAATTAAATCGTTTACTGGAAAAAATCGCAGGTGTACACTTCATTTTTAGCCCCAGCACAATCCTCATGGGACCAAAGCGAGGACATAACACACATGACCCAAAATTTGCACATAATACATATACAGGCCGAATTTAAACATGAGAAAATAAGGAGTCCGGTTTAGGCAGCTGAAGGGGGTCCGGTTTGAGCGACTATAGCCAAAATGTTGTTAACCCAATACCTTTTTAATCAAACATCTAAATGAAACGGTTTAATGATAAACATTAACCTTAAACCTTAGCATTTAAGAATATATATGTAGGTCGAAAGACTTACCTGCCAATATCTAGGAGAAGTAACGAAAAATGTAGCACAATATAAAAACTTTTTCCACTGGCAAAACACGTAATGGCGGGCTGATAAGAAGTGAAGCGGGTGACTTGTGTACTCCACTACAGAGTGGTAGAAACCTAAATTACTATTTACTCTCGGTCCCGCTAAAGTTCAGGAGAATGTAGAGCCAGGAGACCGGGGGTCCGCTTTAGGGGGAGGGGTCCGGTTTAGGGCACTTTCCTCTAATATTATGTCTGTCACAAAAAATAAAATCTACTTCATCTACCTTATAGAAAGTGAAAAACACATCATATTAAAAATAACATTCAGTTATTTAATACTAACAAAACCAAGTGTTACAGCAATATTTCTTGAGAACTTCAGAATTACTCATTTACACACTAAACTTCTTCAATATGAAGCAGAAAAATGTGACTCCATTGTCAGCTCCAGGTAAATTTGAACGCCATTTAACATGAGAATTTAGTTTTCTTGGTATTTGTGAAAACTTTCTATGTGAAGCACCATGGATCTAAATACGAGAGACGGATCTACTTCTAGCGACCAGAGATTGAAGCCAGCACAAACCTTGACTACCTGGCAGGTGTAATTGATTAAAAAAACAACTGAACATCACGTTCGGTACAATACCATATTAAAAATATTCCAATCTTCTTCCGCTCTTTCTTAGCTAGATCTTCATCCATTCTTTGCTTCCACACACCTAGACATAGGCCAACCGATAAGACGCAAGTAAAGCCCAATTCACCAGACAAGATTGATCGAAAACCGGTGTCAAGTTGACCCAGCTTAATTGTATTGGGCCAGTCAATCCGCCTACTGTATTTTCATCCATGGTGAAGCACCAGATGAACTGCCAATTATAGAACCAAGGAAATTTTCGAGTGTTATTGACAATACCGCACGTATCCGAGTCTTACATCTCAGAGATTTCCCAATTGAAACAGGATCTGCACCCGTGTGGTCTGCTTTACATAAATTTTGTCGTATGAACTCTGATAAATTCACATTTCTCATCAAAAATGGCACTCAAATTTATTTACAGCTGAAGTTCTACGCACCGCCCAAGTCAATCAGACAAGAATTTTGGGCCAAATTGGATACAAGCCAGCAAACTATATATTCGGACTGTGGATACCCTGATCACCAAATCTGTAGCTGCCCAACAGACAGGACATACAAGTAGGCTACATTTCTGTGCGTACAGTCACAGAAGTAAGTATTGTGGGAGTTGAACAAAAACTATCATTTAGTTTTTTAATTTAAATTATATGTATGGGCCATACAGGCAGTTATGATTAAGCCGTGACATAAATATTATTTGCAGTATTTTCTATTATATGCACAGTACGGTATACAATTATATGAATAACTCAGGAATTAAGACTTAAATAGAAACGGGCCGCACAGCGATAAGAAGCGTATATAACTGAGTTAGAACTGAAAAATTGGCCCACATTGGTTTGGACTGGAAGTGGACGTGTGACGTCTGCCTTTCGACACTAAACAGTCACGCCAGTATCGTTACATAGAGCTCGATGGGTTAAGCATTGGCAACGGTGCTAACGCCTGAGGGAAAAGTGGGAACTAGTAAGAATAGATATTTCAATGGTTCAGAAAAATGGCGGGTCTACGGTACAGCCACAAAATTTCAGTGTTCGATAAAATCGTGAACTTTTTTGACCTGTTGGTGTAAATTCTTAGCTGTTAGGAGACAAGATATTACCAGTGTATAAAATGATGTGGAGGGAATCTAAAAATTATATCGTGTGCTTTAATTCTTACAAGTGAAGTGTGGTACTTGTGGGGAAGGAATGTTTGGAAAGATCTAGAGCTGGAGACAAATGACAAAGACTGATCAATTTCTAAAAAAAATAAAGGAAGATATAAAGAATACATTAACATTTACGAACATTACAAAGAGTATTGCTAAAGGTTTGCAAAGACCTGCAGTTTAATAACAAACAAAAATAAAAACCAACAAAAAAACAACAACAGATATTTCAGTCTACTGTCATACCGTCTCATCGACCTCCATTAATACGATACTGGACTGACTGCAGCCATTGAACATTTCATGAATATGTGAAGCTAGGGAACGGAGAGGAAACTTAATCTCGTTTGTCCACTTCCAGTCCAAACCAATTTGGACCAAATTTTCGATTCTAACTCAGTTTTTTACGCTTGATATCGCTGTGTGGCCCGTTTTTGTATTTATGTCTTAATTCTTGCAAAAAACGTAAATGTTATTTGCAGTATTTTCTATTGTATGCAGAGTGCGGTATATTCTTACATCAATAACTCAGGAATTAAGACTTGAATCAAAAAACGGACCACACAGCGATATCAAGCGTATGAAACTGAGTTAGAACTGAAAATTTGGTCGACATTGGATTAGACTGGAAGTGGACAAACGAGTTTAAATATTTGCTCTGGCGTCTATCTTTCAACACTAAGTAGTTACTCCAGTTTAGTTTACGTAGAGCTCGATGTACCGTCTTTGTATGTACAGGCTACGTTCAGGGAGATCAGCCAATGAAGCAGTATGTCTTTTGTGAAAGAGAGCCATTTCCAGAATGTCAGCATGGTGCAATCTGGAAGTTACTCAACGAGTCAACTGACTGTCACAATATGTAAGTTAAATTCATATTTTGTGTACTGATTCATGTTAAAATAAACTGTACATTTGTTATTCTTTTTGCTATTGTAAAAATGTAAAAATACCTTTTCATAAATTTATGGGTTTATAGTTGCGCAGTTCCGCCTAAATTTTTTTCCTAACTTCGGCACTGATTCTACGCCAGTATAGATATAATTAAGATTAAAAATAGATAAGAAATAGAAAAATACAAAAAATATGAAATACAATCCAAACATAAAGCATAGAAACCAAGTAAGGATATTCAAAGAATATTCAGAAAATATTTTTTTTAACGAGAATAGCATTTTTCATGAGAGCAAGAAAAAACTTCGAAAGTCCACAATTTTGGCTAAAATTAACTACGTTTCTGATAAAGTCTAGTGAACAGTTTACACTTCTGATGTAAACTGTTCACCAGACTTTATCGGAAATGTAGTGCATTTCAGCCAAAATTATGAACTTTGAATTTTTTTTATTGCTATCATGAAAATTTTCAAATTATCTTCTATTGTTTTTGTTAAAAAAACTATGAATTATATTAATATTATTTAATGAAAATATAAAATTATTTTGCTACAATAAAAGTAAGATAGCTTTTAAAAGTATGTGTCATATAAGCAGAGACTAGCGTCTCAACGTAGAAAGTCCTATTTTCGAAAGCTTGAAAAAAAAAAGATTTAATCGAGTGTACAATAAAAAATATACAGTCCTGACCCTTTATCACTAATTTTATTAAATTTCCTAATACGTGTATGTATATAAGAGAGAGAAAAGTTATTTTTCTTTTTAAAAAAAATACAAACAAAACCACACGAGGTTTCGATTCCGGGTTGCAAGTTTTCTTTTTACAGTACAACTGTGAATGGGCATTTCAATATCTAGCTCTGATTGGTTAAAATAATCCTACGGTGCTAAGATTTGATATCTCTCTGTAGTTGGTCTATCCTCCAAGATTTGATTACTCGTCTACCGGTAACACAAAACTTTTAACATTCATGCATGAAATAGTTTATTTTACTATGTATTTAAACATTTAATATAGTTTCAAAACAATATACAAAACTCAAATTAGTTGCAAATAATAAAACTATATGAAAACAGTGTAAAATTCTTCAAAACTATCCGTAACTCAAAAAGTTCTTTCACCTCGAAAAGTTCAACTGATTTTGCTGCGATCTATCGCGCACCAAATATATAATTCGTTAATGTCACATAAACAGTGTTATATGAATGTCGGTCCATGTGGGCAAACCGATGTTTATTCAAGCGATGCTATATCCCTCTGGTGATAAAATATAAAAGTTCATGTTGTAGCCAGCACGCGGTCAGCTTTGTTTGATGATAAACATGTTGAAGCATGTTAAAGTTTAGAAATAACTCCTTCCATGGGAAGGATATAAACAAATAAAGTATTAAAGCTTATTGTGTTTTTGCCAAGGATTGTTTGATCGCTGTAAGTACATAGACAAACCAACAAGATTTATGGTAACATTTATTATGCTGGTTATCGTACATCGCCAGAACCGAGAGACATTTTACACTTTTGTTTCGTTTGTATGGTAGCAAGTTGCGTATTTTCTCGCGGCCATGTGGTTGTTAAGAGAGATTCCCTTTAGCAGGAGGATAAGTTAAAGTTATATTTATTTACATTTGTTTTACATAATTTCCTTCAACTGAAGGTGTATCATTGGAATCATGGCCATTGTACTGTTAACTTCTTGGCAAAAAATGTAAAAAAAAAAAAGTTAAAAGAAGAGACGTGAAATGATTACAATTGAGCGGAACTACAAATTTTAGCATGAACGCAATATCGAAAAGAAACAACCTTATTTTACAAACTAGCAGTAGTCGATAAATTTTACAATCCATTAGCACAGCGAAGTGATGTAACTTTAATAGTATTCTTTACATAATAATAGTACATACAGAAAAATAGTATTCTTTACATAAGCAGTATTTTTTTTTTTTACAATTTCTAACGTGTTTTACTATTTCTTGTTGGTTTGTCTATGTTGGTGATCCTATATAAAAAATGGAATTCTTTTTAAAAAATGTAAAAAATAAATCAGAATTACATTGTGTTCACAATGTCAATGACCGATATTGAGTAATGTCAATGCCCGGCGTCGATCTATATCGTTGACCGGTATTGGCCAAGATGTTTGCCATCCAATATGGGTCCTATGTCGTTGAACGATATCGATCGATGTAGTAAAATCCAATATGCCCATATCGGTCGACGTGGATGTGCTATTTGGGTTCTGAGTCATAATCGCTGAAAGTCATACCTGTTTCAAAAGAATCGAATGTCTTGTTGTTCCGCAAGCACAAGGAACTACTAAAAGTTTTGTAATATGGGCTGTTTGGCTGACAAGTGTTGTAAGTCCATAATAGCAATTTTACAGGAGAGCAGAGAGGAAGTTGAAACTGGTCGGCCTTTCTGTGTAGTGAATTAACTTTCAACGCATTTTATGGCCAAACTACATAACTGGTACCCACACCGCTTGGTAATTTTATAGATCTAGCTGTCTAGTTTTCGAAAATATTGTTAGTCCGTTTTCGAATTTTTTGGACTTACACCACTTGCTAGCGAAACCGCCCATATGTAAAAAAATAAAGTGGTAATATCATCGTCTGTGGTGTACCCTAATAATGCCACAGCAAATATCATAATAACAGCACAATGTATACCTTTGTAATTTACACATTTATATCAATTTTTTGTATTTTCTGGATTAAATAAGAAAGCGTTTGTGAATTTCTCTCATAGCGAGAGATTATTTTGTAAGATTTTTTTTCACTAGCTGCATGAATTTCACACGGAATGTGTGGTATAGGCTATATAGACCATTTGTAGTCACCAAAGTGCCTGACCATTGTTCTTGTCTTCGTCAATTTAGATTACAAGGAAACATTAGTTTACAAGATTAATGCAAAGTATGTGGACAAGTTTCTTTTCAACCACCGTGAACATTTATTTTACACCGTGCATTCAACTAAGAGGGTGGCGTCATTAGAAACCTATGTTCCTAATAACGCCACTATATAACGATGTTTTCGTAATGTTTCCCGTCCACTTTATATAACTCCGCCGGTATATAGGGGACTTAAATACTGTATGTTTCCACACAAGCAGTTTTGGAATTCTAACTACCATGGTTTACTAGATACATCAGATATGCTCTTAAGGTGGCGTTATTTGGCTGTAACCTTACTTTTCTAACATACTTTCGTAAAATGTGTAAAATTTTGAAATTGTATAAAATGTTGAAATGTGCAAAACGAAGCAATTTTTTTATAAGTACAACAAAAACATGTAAAACTACTTAAAAAAGAAGATGCTAAAACTTTACTTTCCGGGAATCAAACCCCGGCCTGCTGGAAAGCATTACAACACTCTACCATTACGCTAAGCCGAGAGCTGTCGATAAGTAGCTCGGCACCGCCCTTTATTCTTCACGTAGTTCAGCAGTTCGCTAACAGATTCCATGGCATGGCTGATTTTCTTGAGGCGACTAACTCTACACAGAAGACTATGAGCCGCAACTGACGAATATTTAAAATGAGACTTTTAAAATAAAAATAACCTTACATAACATCCGCTAGGTGTCAGGAAAGTGTAACTTCCTTCGCTTTTCTTGTATATATATATAATAAATCACAGCCATATTCAATCCACTAGTGGATAAGGCCTCTCTCCGAAGGGAGGAGTTGTCTACTGCTCCCACGCTGACCAGACGGGTTGGGATATATCATATATAATTTTCTTCTAAACTTTTCCGATTGGCATATACATTTTCTACTGTATATTACATTGTTAAAAATTAATAATATCGTTAATTGAGCAAATTTGCATCCACAAATATACTCATTGATCTGACTGAAGCTCTTGAATTTAGCATACAAGGAGAACGTATAACGTGTCCATCAGCGATTGGTTCGGATTGTGTCATCTTATACTTATCAGAAAATAAATAATTTTGACAAATTGTTAGCGATCCATATAAAATAATTGAGAGAAAATCTAGTTGAAAAATTTTCTTACTCTACACGGAAAAAAATAAATTCTAACCTAGTCAAAATTTTGCTAGGTTAATGACGAAAAGGGTTGTAGGTAACCCACTAGTTGTTTATCACAACACTTTTTAGAGATTAAGTACCGAATACTGTAGGTAAATGGTAACCCACTGAAAAAGGTTAGCGGAAATTTGGTTAAAAACAACCAACACGTGGGTAGTAATTTACTTACAAGGTGGGTAAAGGAAGAAATAAACAACCAACTCGGTTAATTTAAACAATGTGACTAACCCACTACTCGGTTATGTGAACCGTTTAATGTGTAGGTACATTTAACCGTGTAAGAGTTAGTTATTATTTAACCCAGATGACGGTTACTTGAACCGAGTACAAAATTCTCGTGTCGTTTGTCGTCTGTCGGCGAACTGGTGAAGTGTTGTAGCGTTCAGATCAAGGATTCAGATATTACTATAAAAAGAAGAGAGAAGAGATCGAGCAATTTAAAGAGCCCAGTCTTTGTGTCTGTTGTTTTGTGGCTTGTCTACACTACAGTGCTACAGTGTTGAGTTTAGTGAAGGAGTGATGGCGGACGAAGAATCAACTTCCCTTTTAATTCCCTGTACTAGAGGAATACACGCAGACGTTTGAAGGTAAGTTTGTATCTTCTTCGTTAATTACTAAGCTTATATGATTCACTTGAAAGTAAATCGATCTTAATAATAAAGCATTTTGTGAGGCGCACTTCCATCCTACGTTTCAGATATTTATTTCAGGTGCAAGCTTTCAGCAGTATTCTGCGTAGTTCTTTACTATTATCATTTGCCAAGTTATTGAATTTTATTTAATCTATACTATTATCTATTTGGCTACAGTTCCGAAGAGGGGGGCACTCAAACAACATCTGATAATAGTGCAGTTTAGGTACTTCTGCCATAGACTACTGCATGAAAACACCTACTGCATATGGCATGCTTTGCATCCCTATAGCCATATGAAACGAACTAAAATGCGTGTAAAATGCAAAAACAGGATTTCATGTGCAAGACACCACATAATCCTATGTTCCCTCGG
>JAGDQP010037229.1:0-18711 GCA_022664845.1 Lepisma saccharinum | reverse complement strand
TTTTTAAACAAACCTTTGAAAACCGGGCCGAAACGATGATTGTACCCTCACCAATTTTGTTCAAAATTACATATAGTATAGGGTGGGGTGTCTAGTAGGAGATTCCCATATTTTTGGTTTACGCTGTTTATTATTGTGTCCCGCAGACACATGAAACTTCGTTTAAACTCTTGTTTGTCAAATAAACATTTGAATACTGGGCCGTAATGACGTGGGTTACCTTGGCAGATATCTGCCAATTCTGATGTATTTCATGATAGTTCAACGTCGTGGTTTCCTTTGGCAGACATCTGCCAGAATAAAGGGGCTTTCTGATAATTAATGTTTTATGGCAACCTTGTATTTTTCGTAAATTTTTTTGGCAGATGTCTGCCAAGATCACTCTCGTACACTTATTTCTCGGACAGAGAGGGTTATATTTTCTCAACTTTCTTCAATGTGATACTTAAAAAAAAAAAAAGAAGCTGATCAGCGCTTACTCTAAAATGGAAGTTTAGATGACCGTATTTTGAAAATTGACAGTAATCATCTCAATAGGAATTCAAGCAATATAAAGATCTTATAGATTCCTCCTAAAAATGCTAAACCAGGTGTTAGCATTAAAAACTATAATTCCAGGGACTGTAAAATAGAAGATGAAATATGTAATATCCGGGCTGTAGTAATGACAGAAAAGAAACAATTTACAATTACTGCATTCTTATTTGGCATATGAGCACAGATTTTTATTTCGAGTGAATTGGTAATGCTAACAAAAATGGCGTTATAGGACTGCTTGTTAGAAATAAAAATCTGTAAGTGTGCATACACCAGCAACACATTAGTTGTTTATTTAATTTATTTATTTATGGCCTTTCAGCATCTAATGCTCAGACCGGAACAGGAGATGGGAAAAGGTTTTGGAAGGTGTCGTACAGGGCCTATGTTGAAGGTGCCATCCCGGCATTTACCTGGTGAGACTGAGGAAAGTCCCAGGAAAAACCTAGCTGGGGTTGAAACCATGACCTCACGAATGATCCGCTAACGCCCTACCACTGAGCTACGGTCAGCAGCACATTAGTATCGGCCAATATCAGTAACGCATGATTTGCTATTTCGATCGATGTTGTTATCCAATACCTCTCAATATCAAATAGGATACATTTTTGCTGTTATTGTAGATATTAATGCCGATAAAGGCAGAGATTGATCGCTATCGGAAAGCACCATCTTTTGCTATTGTTTTAATAAAAGGAAATACCTACATTTTACAGTAGATTCAGAAAAAAATAATATCGACTGTCTCCTGTTTTTATTCCAATTATGCTTCTTATTTTCTCATCTTCATTCATATCTGAAAAGAAATTTCCACATTTGTCTGCGACTGGATTGGAATCTGCAATCTTGTGATTTGTTGCCGATGTCTTATCCACTCTGCCGACCTGGTAGCGGTGTGGCGGTGCCTAAGCCAGAGACTAGAACTCGGAGTTCCCGGGTTCGATTCCCGGCAGGAGCACGGATATGAATGTTAATTAGCATCGCGTTCATAATTATGATGGGCCGAAGTCAAAGTTACTAAAAATGGCTCTTACAAAATAAAGTTGACGAAGTTTTTCTTAATCATTCTGCCACGAATAGGCCTAAGCCTTTCATTAATTCAGTCATGGAATGTAGGGACATTGACAGTATTTTCATTTCAAAAATAAAGAAAGAATTTAAGCAGGCAACATGGAGAAGTTCAATACACGTGTTATTTTTGTGTAGCACGAAATTTTAAAATTATATAGACATTCTCAAACACACACAACGTTATTCGGAACGATAGCCGCCAGTGTCGATCAATATCACGTAATGATATTTTCATACAGTGATATTTATGCAAACGTAATATGCTAATTCAGAGCAGAAACCGGGTCAATTTTGGGCCAGAATAATTCATAACTACAACTATATTACGAAAAATTGCAGAACCTGATTATTAAGGTTAATATTACATATTAGAACAATATATTATTTTAATTATAATGCTCCTCTATATATATTAGTCGTATTTAAGAACCTATTTTTAAATTTAACTGACTTTAAAACACGTACAGATTACGCCTAATGAAAATATATTTGAATATAGTTTCCGATTATATTTTATCAGTAATATGACATTCTTACTTTTGTTATGTGGTCTATATAAACTATATTTAATTATACTCAATATTTAGCGAACAAATTAATTTTTATAAATTGTATTATGCTATAACTACTGTATGTCAACTATTATTGTATTTTTGGCATGTGCTGTATTGGCCTGTAGGTTGTTCATAGCATGACAATAAAGCATTCTTTGTTATATTTATTATTATTATTATTCATGTCTGACCTCCGCGTTACAACTACATTCGCGGGAGTGGATTTCACAAATTTAGCACTGATAACTACTTCCTTATGTTTTTTTCTTTCCATTAAGTGATGGTATGCCAGACAGCTAGATATTTAATCATTTCATTTGGCAACTTTTCTTTAAAACTTACAATTATTTAATTTAATATTTTCTGTTCTCAACAGACACCACTCACTTAAGCCTTAACATATTTTACGGATGACGTCCTTCGGCAATCACTTTTCAACGGGAATGAGGCAGAGCCGAAACGGGTAACAAGAGCAAGTCATTTGGGTCAAATTTTGAACCGGGTCACAGGTTTATCAGGTCAATGCTTGGGACACGGTCTCACCTGGAGACCCGGGGGCAAAGCAGAGATTTAATTCTTGGCTTATTATACATTTTTGCGTTTGAACAGGGTTTGCTTTAGAGGTGATCGTGAGTTGGGGGTGTTATTCTCCCCTTAGCACGATAAATACGATGTCGAGAAGTTCTTAACAAACATATGGAGTCTCATATCCTCGGAACGAACTAAAATACCGCCGAATGTATGCAAATATAGGCGCCTGAAATTTGGTCATCAGTAATTTTGTCCCCGGAAATTTTGTTCCGGTAACTTTGTCACCGATAATTTTGTCACAATTAGGTCATTTTGTCACAAATTACAAAAATTAGCAAATAAGTAATTTTGTCACTTTATGCAGACAACAGTTTTTTTCATTTTTCTTTTTTTTTAGAAGACCAGACAGGACCTTAAGAGCTATAAAAGCACTTCATAGTTACAATAATTCTTAGGAAAATAATTTAAAATAGCATATTAACAGCGATATGCTGTATTAAAAGCCTATCATCGTGGTGGAAACAGATACCAGTAGATGAACATAGCAGAAGTTTTGTAAACAAAAGAAGAACACATCCAAAGTACTCTAGAAATGGATTTGTATATTATTTACAAGCAGTAGCGGCGCAAGGGTGGGGCGAGCGGGACCAAGCCCCGGGCTCCAAATGTCGAGGGACCCCAGCTGCTCAACAATGAGACGATATAAAAAAAACTGGGGGGAAATCTCAAAATTCAAATTTAAAAATACGCTCTAAAACCATATTATGTTGTAGTAAATTGTTGAATAGACACTAAACTACTACGTTTGTAATTATGAGATGCATTAGTGCATCTCCGCTCAAATTTACCACTTTTTTCAACATTTTCGGAACGCGGTTCTGTATATTTTCTGTCTGCAGCAGAAATTGAGGCACATAATTTGTTATGTAAATACGGTACGTAGAGCCGGTGTGAGGTATTTCAGCACCCGAGGTATATGTAGAAATTGTCGCTTCCCGTTTTTATTGGAATTTTATTTACTTTAATTTTAATATGTTGTACAGGATTTGACAAAAGAATCGTAATAATGCGCATGCGATTTATCCCAGTTTTGTAAATTTGCGAAATAAATATTATAACAATTCCAATCACATGTGGTTTGTTTGCATAAGAAAAAAAATCTTTCAAGCTGACATTTTTTTTATTTCGGTGCTTAGTACATTTAGAGTTTTTCTTTTATATATTTTCGACGCCCCCGATTTTGCGCCCAAGGCAGGTGCCCTAAACTCACTAAGGCACTGATAGTAGGTAGGTTTTCTATATCGGCTACAGTGCAATCATATCTTTAA
The DNA here is from genome assembly GCA_022664845.1 of Lepisma saccharinum. NCBI lineage: Eukaryota > Metazoa > Arthropoda > Insecta > Zygentoma > Lepismatidae > Lepisma > Lepisma saccharinum. The sequence goes on along the minus strand of JAGDQP010037229.1, from coordinate 14,690 downwards.
TGTAGTTGAGAGCTCTGTCCTTACGTATTTCTAATATATGTACATCAAGAAATTACATTTCTCAAATTCATAGAGATAAATGCTAAAACAGCTCTTATTTTCGATAATATAAAGTTTAGAATAAATACTTTCAGGGCATCCAACATTTAGCTACCATTGACCGACAGAAAGAGCCGGCCGGGTGGCTGAGCGGTCTGCGGTGGTAGGCCATTGGCACGAAGGTACCGGGTTCGAGTCCCGGCAGAGGCATGGGTGTGGATTTTAACAGCCAAAGGCGAATCGTGACGGACCGAAGTCCAAAGTTGCTAGACTGGCCCATATAAAAATAAAGTTTACCTAGTTTTACCGATAGAAAGACAATGCTGAAGTTATAAAGAATCTCAGCAGGCGGTCCTCACAAATCGCAAGAAAGGGGGCATGTAAATTTTAATGAAAGTTCAAATTTCTTTAACACAGTCATATTATTTTAAGGGACTACCATTACTTAATACCTTGTATTTTGAGACCTAATCAGCGTGCTAAGGGCACTTGGAAGTATTACTTGGAGCCTATGCGCCAAAATACCCTCTACCATATTGGCCATTTGGCTACCAGTCCGCCCCCGCATGTGTATTATGTTCTGGGTTAGTTCATGTGAGTACCTCCGGCGCCGTAGTTGTCAGTGTTGCCAACCAATTTCAAAAACAATAACTTTTGAATTGCGTCTATTTCGTTGAATGAATCAGCATCTAACTTGGTACTTACGTACTGGAACACGTCATAGTGATACTCCAGATCCCACAGTTGATAATGTTGCCAATCAGTTTTAAAAATTAAACTTTTAAAATTACTTCCATATTCTTCGATGTATCCGCACAAATCTTTGAGTATACATATTCGACACAATCGAAACTAACTGTGGTTGACCCTGTATCCAAGCACCCAGTTGTCAGCATTGTCACCTTATTTTTAAATTCAATTTTTCAAATGGCCCCATACTGTTACGTGGCGATAGCTATTAATATAGTTTCAAAACAGCGCGGGCGAATCCACGGGACATGGCTACATTGTGATATAGTTTTAAATAATATGGTAGGGGGCCCGAATGTGGCCCACCTAAGCTTTGTTGATTTTTTAACCAAGAAATACTATTTATTCGTACGAATGGACTGAACCATCAAATAGGGAGACTATTTAGACAAATGAAAAAAAAATGCTTCCTAGAAATGACGTATAAAAATGTAATAAATCGAAAACTAAAATATTTCCAGTGGTGTTCCCAATTTGGACCCTATAGAAAACAAGAGCGTATGGTAAAAGTGATGTGTAATCTTTCTTTATTACTCATACATGCTACATACTGAGAGATATACATTACACGCATATATAATTTATATGACATTACAAAACCAAGAATATTGTATTAATATAAAATGACAAAATTGGTGAAAAACAAGTGAATATTCAAGAAGAGAAAATATGAGTAAACAAGAAGACGTGTAACACAAACGATGAAGTTTAGAACGTCACCTCTTACATGAGGGACAACGAAATGTTCTGTGATCTTTAGCGGTGATTCCAGCACACTCTTCATGAACAAATTACGCTACGACACGCAAAGATGCATGTCTGCAACCTTGTCTGCCCGACAAAGGTAACAAAACCAAGAGTCACAAGAGTTCAAGCAACTTAATGTCGGTTCTTCAGTACTATTAGAAACAATTACTAAAATTCTGGTCGTTTTAAACGTGATGGCACTTGCTTTGTTTTGGTTTTAATCTTCTTACTCTTTGTATTGGAATTGACAACTTCCTTATTAGCTGGTATTATCGTCGTTTAAATTACTACACATTATGATTATGGGTGTTCTGTACAACGATTTCAAATGCCCAATTCTTTCATTTTAAACAGTTATGACTGCATTTTTCCCACTACGGCTCATCTTGCCTGCGTGCCACAGTGGGCCATATTGCGCACTATTGACCTCTTTACTTTTTCTAAGGCCTGCTAGTTACACAATGTTCATTGCGTCACCCACATTTTATGTTCAGGTATGCTCACATACCTACAGTATCTAGGCATTATACTGATTAGGTTTCCAACAATAGATACTGAAACGAAACATTACTTATCTTGCTAAAATAACAGCAACATATTTTCTTGCTCAGTATGCAACTTCAACTGGAGATGCTGCCGCTCACGCCACTAGCAAACAAATGAGTCTCGCAACAATGCTTCCTCTTGTCATACGGATATAATTTACGGTGACATCTAGTACAGCACCAACGAAAAGCTGCGGAGATCTGTGGGGTGGGCCGTATTGGGGACCCGGGCCATAATCGGTACACTTACCTTACTTCTCAGAGCCTTATTGCAACAGACTCATTATAAGATACGTAATATGTAGTTCTTTGTTTACAGCAGTATTAAAAACTATTTTGGGGCCATTTTAGTAACTAATGACTTCTGCCCGTCTCGAGTCCATTATCTGTTAATTCTCTAAAATCCACAAACATCCATGCCCCATCCGGGATTCGAGCCTGGAACCATCAAGTCACTTGCTTAGTGCCCCAAACCACACGACTTCTAGGTCGGCTACAAGAGTATTCATTATTTGTCTAATTATTTATTAATAAGAACCCAGATGCAGCAGTAATGAGTAATGACCAATTTATACTGAGTTGCTAAACAATAAAGGTAAACAATCAGTACAAAATGATATAAAAAATTAACATAATGGATTATGGATTTATACAACTCTTTAAATATGCACATAACAAAATATTTTTGTTACACTGTCTGCATCAGCGTATATTCGCTGGAGGTTTATTACTAACTACACCAAATAACTTCAGTCTATATATCCTTAGACCCTTCCGTATGTTTCTCAGGGAGAATATTTAGGAAGGTGGCATAAATAATCGCATCATTTGCCTCGTAAGACTGCAGGGAAAAACAATAGTAAATTGTGATGAACGTCAGGATTTTAACTCCAGTCCTGCTGATTACATTGACTATCTGCAGTGTAAAGCAATAATTTCTTGCTGTCTGAGGAAAAAACGACATGTTCAGAAAATCATTTTAAAAAAACAACAACATGTTTTTATTGAAAATTCCTTCGCAGAAAAGAAAACTTTTTTTTACAACAATTATCCTTTTTAATATTCGATTTACATTTAGTTTTTGTTAAAATTATTATATATTGCACAATTTTCATTTATCTCATGTCTTAGCTTGTGGTTTAAAAGTAATCCACACGAATAAGTTGAATCGAAAATTATTTTAGCCCTTTCTTTAAAGTTCATGTTTATGAATCTGTGAATGTGACTTAGATAATTCCAAAGATTTTAAAGTAAGTCGACCAATATAATATAGTTTTACGAATTGCTTAAAATAAAGGCTGTGGCATAACTACGTTGTTTTTTTTATGTACATGAACAGGAAGTAATAACAAATAGTCAAACCTGATACGCGATGCCACGAAATGTGATCATTCCTTGAAATGATGCAATTTCTTAAAAGTTGGTGCACGGCATTCATTGAAATTCGCCCACAGTAAGACGTAGCACCATCTTGCTGGAACCAAAATGGTTGATTTGAAGGGAATACAAATGAAGGAAACGCACTGATATTGCGTCTTACTATAAAAAATATAAATACATTAAGTGTCCCCTTACACATTACCATTTGTAAAATATGAGCAGACACGTTCATCTTTAAAAAAAAAGAAAGAAAAGAACGTCCTGAAGATAACCATCATTTTGACGTTGACACTCAGACAATCTTCGATGGAAATTGTCCACGGTACATTCCAACATGTGAAGAGGAATGTTTCTAATTTCAATACGGTGTTGTTTATCTCCGTGAACTGCATCAACAGCAGAGTCACAGTCAGAGTTACAGTGTGGTATACGTTAGCGTACTTTCCTTTTCGAGGATGAACATGAACGAGTAACCGTACTCGAAGATATATCGTCATAATTAACATTTCCTTGCATCTGAACTTGAACATTTGCCTTCTCCGAAACTATCATTTCAAGGATGACGACATTTCGTGGCATCCCATACGAGGTTTGACTGTTTATGATTACTTCATGTCTGGGTACTTTTAACAGAGGATCTATAGAAGGCGTCCTGCATCGTTGATGACGATGATGATGAGTGCTCTGCCCCCAGGCAGCTCCTGATTCAAAGTTCCCTGGGCAAGGTTAACCGATTGTGGTTTATTTGCAGAGCTGACAAACAACAGTTACACTGAAATATATATAACAAATGGTAATGCTTTAGTACATAGTGGACGTGATTGTGATTTTTATAATAAAACGAAGTATCAGTTTCGTTGCATTTAAAATAACCATTTTTATGTAACACACTGTAATAGCTTTAGATATTAAAATATTAATTTTTTTACAAAACTCATAGTTTCGTGAGTACTATATTTGGTAAATTTTTAGTTTTCAATGATTATGGTAATTTATCAACGATCATAACAATGTATGCGATTAAAGAATCATAATTCCCGCAGCAAAACTGGTGATGATAATTCTTATCTTTTCATTTTACCTTTGGAGATATTCATGAGCCGAACATTACAAAAATGTTGAAAAAGAAGAAAGGATGGAAAGGGGACTTAATATTTATAAGTACAAACAGAAAGAAGAAAAGCTATTTTAAAAGAAGATAAAAATCTTTATCCAACCCCAGCTTTCCAGTTAGTAATTCAACACGCTACCGTTATGTCAAGCCAAAAACTAATTATAAACACTTTGGAACTATAATTTATCCTTCACGTAGCTAAGCACTTACTAATAGACGCCATGTGTTAAAAATATATATGTGGAAGGTTTGTCATTGCCTAGTTTACCACAACTTTGCATCACACTTGATATGCCTTATTTTTAACGGTAAACATAATTTAATGCTCATACGGCATCTTTGTCATAATCAATTTTGCCACAACTATGCAACAAAATCAAACTTGACGTGTTCATTTTATCACAGCAAAGAACAATCAAGGCTAGTTCAAACTTGGTATAAGCTTGCGTGATATCTGGACTCCCAATTTTGTCTTTACACCCCAAACTAAAAATCCTGACAGAATCACTGACGTAATGGAAGTGAATAACATAACGAAAAAGAGCAGTGACCATGTTCAGTACATGGTTATGATCTTTGCTCACATGTTCTCGACATTCAGCATATTCTTGAGTAACTCAGTGATTGAAAAATATTCACCGGTAGAACTTAATGTAATACAATAGTGTTCAATTGTTTCTTTCGTTCACAATCTCAGATTAAATTTAGAAGAACACTGAAGTTGCTGATTTTGAATTTTATTTATGGCCTTTAGGCATCTAAGCCTCAGGTCACCCGAAGATTCTGATGTTCTCCTTTATATATAGCTTATAATGTACACGTAAAATGATCATTACAACCAGCTTCAGAGGTTCAGTAAAGTTATACGCGAAGACTTCGTGGAGGTAATGAGGACTCATGTAGATTTGGGTCTTGCTGCTGACCATCATGTCTGTGGTTTCTTAAGATTTTCCTCAGTTCCATCAGGCGAATGCAAAGATGAGACCTAAATTAAGATCGTAGTTTCCTTTCTTATTTTCCCCAGAAGAGTGCTCCTCAAGTTCCCTCCAACTTGTGTTGTGAAAGGGTTAAGCCATATCTGGCTGTTCTACTATGGAAATTAATTTAAGAATTAAGTTAATTAAATTCACACAACCAACCACTTACAATTCCTGCAGTTTGTCTTTACTTGATCAGGGCTCATGTTTTGATCAGCACTTTGGGAAGTAACCTGATTTGTTACAGAAATTTATATATATATATATATATATATATATATATATATATATTCCTTTATTTCGAAGCAAAAGGAAATTGTTTACTGGCGTTTCATATACATTCGTAGTATCCCAGATTAAATCACCTGTTTACAACTCTTGTCACAATGAATCAATGAAGTACGATTCATTAGAAAATGGATAATCTAATTACAAACCGGAAACTCTTGAAGTTAAAACAAATTAAAAACTAGTATTTTCCACATGCAATGTTTGATTTATCTTACAAATTGCTATTTATCTTGTGGCACTTAATGTTACTATCGTAGACATTATTTGCTATTAAACTTGTTCTGAGATTAGAGAATCAACTACTTTAAGGTGAAACTAGATCATTGATCATTTAGTGCATGATATTGTGGCACAAAGAGATTCTTCTTAACTAAGAATTGCTCATGTTTAAAAGTGACAGGTCTTCCGTCTAACCCAGTCCAGTCAGCTTGTCTTGTAAGGCCTCTCGCAACAAAATGCTTTTCTTAGATGAACAGATAACTATTTAAAAATGTAAGAATGCATGAATTCCAAAAATACCGAAGAAGGAGAGAATGACAATCGGCTGCGAGAACTTTTTGTGTCATAGCAGTAGCTATTAAGATACTAGGATATCAAGAATGAAATTAATACACGAAAATCTGCAAATGTTTCTTTTTACGAAACATTACTACAATATTGTATATCTACATTTTTTAATAAGTAACAAGTGATTGGTTTTACATTCTGAAATAAAGAAAACAAAAGAGAGTGTTGCGAGATGAGTTAAAACTACCCCCATTTCAATAAAGGGATGTATCTTTTAAAAACTTCAATTTTGACCGAAGAAAAAATTCTAGTTCCGATTCTCAAGCTTCCTCTGGACTATAAGATTCAAGTAATCCCCTCAGAAATGAACAACATACATATCAAATTACCGATTAGGGGAATGCATAATTGTTACTAGAAAGTTCCACTCACCTCTATAAATTCAAACACAGTGTAAACAATAATAATAATAATAATACGAAGAAAAAGAAGTTAGCTGCGATTCTAACAATCTCAAAGGTTCTGGTCTATTAATAGTAGTGTTGCAACGAGACGAGACGAGACAGCGAAATGGCTATAGAAAACGAGACGAGACAGAGCTCTCGTAATGTAAATTATACAACATTTCTAGACGAGACACTCTCTGTATAAGAAATTCTCGAGGCGAAACAGCCTAAATCTCGTCTCGTTGGCATCACTACTTAATAGAATTTAAGCCACGGAAGCATATTTTTTCAAGCATATTTATTTCTAAAATATGTTGGCAACACTGATAAGTGCAGTGCTTAGTTTCGAGAAAATCCACAGTACTTCTGTCGAATAGTGTTTATGCCAAGTTGGGCGCAGCTAGATGTAGCTGAATGGAAGAAATTTGAATAATATATATTTTTTAATGCGCTGGTAACACTGAACTACTACATTAATCAAGAATCTTTGCACTAAGACCTTTCGAACGGCACCTCATTTTTCGTAAGACATATTTTAGCATGGGTTGACAACACTTATAACGGAGTTTCTGGGGAACCTAAAGAGTTAATTATTATATTTCGCTTCCCTCCTTATAGAAGCGCTTATATTTAACTGTTAGGAAAATTTCATATAAGTATTCGGAGGGCAATCGGCCTGGTCTCTCACCTTAAGAAAGATTCCTCTGGTTGTCTACACCATATTGTTTGCTAATATATTTTGTCCTTTCTCATAGAAAATCGTTTAATTTAAACTATTATTGAATTTAAAAGTAAGTATAGTCGGGGCTAACGCCCGCTACTTAGAAAGCTTTCCAGTGCAAACACACAATTGTTCGCTATTATATTTCGTCTTTCTCGTAGAGAAATGCTTATCATCAACTATTAGCAAATTTTCATATAAGTATAAGGGAAAAGCCTCCTTGCCCCCCGACAACTTTCTTTTGTTCCTACACGCAAGGGCGCCGATCCCGGAAGGGCTTTGGGGCCTTACTCCCCCAAAGTTGAAATAGGCTCCCCTAATGGAAGGGGGGGCAAATGATAAGGTCAAGTCGGTTCCCCTATTTCTACAGTACATGTCATTCGTTTTACCCTTCTACTAAGCTTATCTCCCTTTGGCAAATGAATTTCATTGATAAATTCCTCCCTGAAACTCATGTGCTACAGTACTTATATAAATTACATCACGTATAATCAGTGTGCGAATTAATGGGGGGATGTCCGGGATTTCCCCCCTGGCAAATAAGTTTCCCACCCTGACAAATTTATTTTTCGTCCCTGCCAGGGATAAATTTTTCCCCACTAGGAGACGTTTCGATCAAGGTTAGATAGAAAATCGGAAATTTTTATTTGGTAGAAGTTGAAATTATTTTCATGGAAGTGACAAGGGTATAAGAACTTTTACTAGCAGCTAAGAAGCATATTTTGAACCCATTTCTTTTGTGATCTTAGTGAAGTTTTTTCGAAATATCAGATCATTACAAGAAGTTGCTGATCTCCAAAATCCCATCTATGTCCTCTTGGACTGGAGTAATGCGTGGAACTAGAAAATAAATCCCTCAAAACCTTCTTTTCTTACTATTTTTTTAAAAGAGGAATCAAATCCCATCTGCCTACTTCATTGAAGATAATCCCATCGCTAAAGTTTGTTCTCAAAAGGACCTTGGAGTGGTCTTTGACGAAAAACTTCTGTTTGCTGATCACGTGACTTCTATAACTAATAGTTCTATGCGCTTAATTGGTGTTCTCTATAGGTTTACAGAATTTAAGGACCTTCATTCATTGAGTTTGTTCTACAAAACCTTCATCTACCCTAAAATTGAATATTGCTCCCGAATTCGGAACATGGCTAGTATATCTAATCTATCTCATATTGATTCTGTTCTGAACTTTTTTCTTGCTATAGTCAAAATAAGAATACCATCAGTACGTAGCTTAAGCAAACCAGAGTTGTTATCCGTTCTTGGTCTCCACGTTCCCTCTTCTCGTCGCAAACTGGCAGATTTGATGTACTTATACAAGATACTTAACGGGAATCTTAGAACTGGAGAGTTGACATCTAAATTTTACTTCATTTCATTTATTCTTATTTTGAATGGCGGAGTTAAGGCATAACCTTTTCTTTAACTCAACCATTTAAACATTCTACATAGAATTTATATTATATAAATAATTAAACAGTACAAAATGTATAATTAAACACTACAAAACAAACAAAAATGGACACTAAAATTCATACTATATCAACTACAATTAAAATTCATACTATATCTCTTCACACTCAGCATTTTATTTACTAAGATCTTCTTTTACCATACCAAGATTATTATATTTTCCGCGTTGTTCGCCTTCTTGGAGAGAAGAAGATCTACTTGGACGTTACGATAACACCATTAAATCTGGTTTACAATCCATCCTAAATTGTTTCCTTCCTGACCACACATGGCTTCAGGCTTCTCTCCCTGTCAATTTTGGAGGATTAGGCATTCGTCGCGTCTTAGATTTGGCTATTCCCGCTTTCTTGGCGTCATTCTATGGTTCCCGATGCCTGATAGAATCACTTCTCCAAAATGATATCAGTTCTCATGGGGATTCTGAGATTGAGACTTGCTCTTCAACTTGGTCATTATTAGTTGGATCATTCTTGCCTGAACTCGATACTAGATCAAAGCAATTTACATGGGATGAACCCATTATCAAATCATACCTCTCCTTTTTACTTCAGATTGCAGAAAACTTAGAAGACAAAGCCAGAATAATTGCCGCGTCTTCCTTCGAAGCAGGTGCTTGGCTCAAAGCTCTACCTTCGCCCCCTCTCGGCCTTCACCTAAGTAATGAGTGTTTCCGAATAGCAGTTGGAATTCGCCTGGGAGCAGATATTTGTGAAAGTCACAAATGTCAGGCATGTAAAAATGAAGTAAATAAAAAAGGATTACATAGCCTTTCTTGTTTCAAGAGCGCAGGTAGACATCCTCGTCACTCGAATGTTAATGACATTATAATAAGAGCACTAATCTCAGCTGGCATTCCTGCAGTACGAGAACCTACTGGATGTAGCAGAACAGACGGTAAAAGACCAGATGGGATCACTCTGTTACCCTGGAAGAGAGGCAAACCGTTAATTTGGGACTTCACTTGCTCAGACACGTTCGCTCCTTCCAACCTCCCTTTTTCCTCAATCCAGGCGGGAAATATCGCCAGTAGAAAAGAAGCGGGAAAAGGAAGAAAATATAATAACCTTACACAGAAGTACCCATTGCTATCGAATCCAGTGGTTCATGGGGAAAGAAGGCCTCAACTTCATAAAAGAAATAGGTAAGCGTATCACAGAATCATCTGGTGATGATAGAGCAAGCACCTTTCTTATCCAAAGAATAAGCATGGCAATTCAAAGAGGTAATGTAGCTTCAATCTAGGGAGCCGTACCTAAAGGTAAGGAATTAGATGAGATATTCCTATTGTAATTTTGATTTATTTGACGGAATGTTTGTCACTATCCAAGTAGGTAACCGTTAACATGAAGCCTACCGTTGTAGCAGATGAAATGTTTCCTGAAGGAGCTGGACCATACATGGAGATGGAAGAGGTAGGAGGTTCTGATGGCCCTGTTTATGTGTTTGGCGGCAAATGAGAAAGCAGTTCATACAGACTTTTTCAATGATTTCGAAGACATAGTTGATGATGACGATCTGCAGTGATTGTGATGGTGGCCCTCCGAATCTTCTGAACTAAATTGTGTTTCTATACATTTATATTTTTTATTAATTAAATATATTTTATTACTATATTTAAAATAATTGGAAATAAATTCAAATGTAATTTACAAAAAAAATTAAAAGTGAAGAAATATACAATATTACAATCATAATGTGATTACTAAAAGAGAGAAAAATACTAACTAGAGAGTAAATAATAGTAATCATAAAAATAATGATGATATATAATATAGTTTCGTGTTGATCTGTACACTCGTGTGTCTAGTGAGTCAGAGGAAATTGTGACTGGGATAAAAAGCAATTAAGTTTACGTCTAAATGTTAATAGAGAACCTGAGTCCCTGATGTGTGCAGGGATTTCGTTCCAAGCTCTAGTAGTATACACAGTGAAAGATTTTGAGTACTACTCTGATTTATGATTTGGCACTGAGAGTACCGTGTTCTCGTTAGAGCGGGTGTTTAAAGAATGAGTGTCACTGAGAAATTTGAACCTGGATGACAAGTATGACGGTTTTTTCGTTGTGACTAATTTATAAAGTAAATTTAGAGCATGTTGACAGCGTCTCGTGCGAAGATCAAACCAGCCCAATTTATTATAATAGTGTGATAAATGGTCGAAGTACTTTGCGTTGGAGACGAAGCGGACACAGGCATTCTGGATGCGTTGTAAGCGTTTCGCTAGGTCCTCAGTAAGGTCCATGTAAGCAGCATCACAGTAATCCACTTGTGATATTACAAGGGATTGCACTAAAGTGGCTTTGATGGATTCGAGGAGAAAAATGTTTAAGCGGCGAAGAGAATATAATGCGCCATACGTTTTTCTGCAAAGGTTGTTTACATGTTCTATCCAGGTTAAGTGTTTGTTTATGTATAGACCAAGGTCGTTTACGCTTTCACTTAAAGGAACTATAACGCCATTTGCATCGAGGCCAGTGATGTTTACGGTGTTAAGGGAGGAAAGTATCTCCCGTGATCCGATCATAATGAATTTTGATTTCAATGGGTTAACTTCTAATCCATTTTCACGTGCCCAAGAACAGATGTTTCTAATATCTGACTTTAAGTACTGGAGTAAACTAACTATGCTCGATGTGTCGGACGAGATATAGCATTGAACGTCATCAGCATATAAGTGATATTTGCTGGCTAGAATATTTTTAGGCAGGTCGTTTATATACAGAGAGAAAAGAAGCGGTCCTAAAATACTGCCTTGTGGGACACCACATGGAACAGGTATCCAGTTTGAATGTGTGTCGTTAGTGATAATTCTTTGCTTTCTATGTGAGAGATAGGATCTGAACCATGATAGGGCTAAGGGTGAGAAGTTATAGAAATAAGAAAGTTTAGTAATCAGAATTTCATGGTCTATTGTTTGGAATGCTTTACTAAAGTCAAGAATGGATGGCACGGTGATATGGCGATTATCCATAGCAGAACGAATATCATCTGTGATATTAACTAGGGCTGTGCATGTACTATAGTGAGACCTAAAACCTGATTGGAAAGGGTTTAGAATGCTATTTACTTCAAGAAACTGTGTTAATTGAGCGTGGACAATGTGTTCTAGAGCCTTGGAAAGCGCAGGAAGAATACTAATGGGACGAAGGTCCTCGGTCGTTATTGGGTTCGAAGTTTTAGGCAACGGACGAATGTGTGACATCTTCCAGACCGATGGAAATTCGCCATATGTGATAGAGCTATTGAAGATATGCACAATAACATCTATTACACAGGGAAGTATTTTTTTATAAGTAAAATGGATAGTTCATCGGCTCCATAGGCAGATGATTTAATTCTTTGTATTGCTTTTATTACATCCCGTTCAGTGACTTGGTGCATATTAAAATGATATTTTTGGGGTGTTGATGATTGGATGGTCTGCAATGTTTTCATTTTGTGTATAGTGTCTAGTTTGGGCGTGTAGCACAACGGTTCGTTAATAGTATTTAATGGTATTTGAGGTAAAATAACATTTTTTGTTTTAACACCGATTCCCAAAAGTTTAAGCTTATACAAAAGTTCTCTCGGTTGTGATGTGTAGTTGAGGAGCCCTTTGGCGAATTCAATTTTAGCTTTTCGAATTTCCTGATTACAGCGGTTTTTTCAACTTACGGTATTCTACCTGCTTTTCTTGGGATCTGTTGAGGTCGTGTTTCACTGCTCTCCTATAGCTTCTGTACGCTGAATCCCGCAACGTCATTAGAGATAGAATATTATCGTTAATCCAGGGGTTGGAGGGCTTACGTACACGTTTGGTTTTCAATGGGGCGTGTTTATTGTACACATGGTGCACGAAAGAATTAAAGAGATCTACTTTTTGATCTACCGACGGGGCACAGTAAATTAAATACCACGGCAATGAATTTACATATGCAAATAAGGCGTCTTCGTTTATATCTTTTATATCCCTTCGTTTTTACTATTCGTGGTTCATATTTGCCAGGTTTCACAGAATACGTTAAATGTAATAAGTCATGTTTGCTTATGCCTGGCACTGGAATTTGTCCTACATTCCTGACTTTTAACATATCTGATACTAGTATATGATCAGTCCAGGATTCACTTGTATTAGTTTTGTGAGTGTCTTCGAATGGACAGAATGAGAGATTTAAAGAATGTACAATGTTTTTAAAATTTAATACATTACCTTTATTTGACAATACATTGTAATTTACGTCTCCCATAATTATTAAATTATTAATGTGGGAGAAATTTGGAGATAGCATCTTCAAAATTACTAAAGTTTGTGTCTGGTGGCCGGTAGACACAGGCTAAACACACCTGTTTATATTGAATTGTAAGTTCGAGTATGAGGTACTCGGCAGAGGCAGAGTACATGTTTGGAGACCGGTCTAGTATTTTTACTCTGATGTCACTTCTCACGTAAACTGCGATCCCACCCCCTTTGCCCTCACGATCATTTCTAAAGAGAGAATAGTTTTCAATGTTAACCAAGGAATCCTGAAGGGACGGTTTCAACCAGCTTTCACAAATTCCAGCTACATGGACAGAAAGGGGGGAGAGAATAGCAGATAATAATAATAATAATAATAATAATAATTTTATTAGTCGTTAGACAACTATTTACAATTGTAATAGACTTCGTCATAAAAATAATACAATAAAATATAGAATTATCTAATAAAAGTTAAGATTATACAATATGTACGTAGTTTAATAATGGTCCCTTAAATAAGTTTCAAATTCACCTACGCTATATAGGCAACTATTTTTAAGCATATTTTTAATATAGCTGTCAAACCTTTTCTGATTCATATCACGAACAAATGACGGTAACAAATTAAAATATTTCACTCCACAGTACCTATAACTATGTTGCGTCTTACTTAGTCTTACATACGGCGTATCCATATTATCTTTCTGTCTTGTATTATTATAGTCATGGATATCGGTACGTCTTGTAATTTGAGCATAGTTTTCTTTGACATACATTAAACTCTGGTATACAAATATCGATGGTACAGTCATTATTTTATATTCACTATATAATTGTTTACAAGATACTCTATCAGATACACCCTTTATACATCTAACCGCTTTCTTTTGCCATTTAAATACATTTAAAGCCCCTTTAGAATTTCCCCAAAATAAGTTACCATATAGTAGATGGGGATGAAAAAAAGCATAATACGCAGAGATCAATAGGTCTTCTCCTACAGATGTCTTTAACTTTCGGAGCACATATAAAACTCTAGCAAGTTTTTTACACATTTCGTCAGTATGTCTATTCCAATTTAGTTTTGCATCCATATATATACCCAAAAGTTTGACAGATTCAATATTACTATCATTAGCATTTTCGTGGTTCAAATTGAAATAGAGTGCAACAGTTTTTGCAGCATTCAAGGTTAGTTCATTATGCAAAAACCAACTTGAGGACGCTATTATCATTTCTTCATTCTTTTCTTGTAGTGACTTTGTGTTTTCTGCATTTGTAATAAAGGTGGTATCATCAGCATACAAAACAGATTTATGTGGTAAACAACTAGGCAAATCATTCATATATACAACAAAGAGAAAAGGACCAAGAACCGAGCCCTGCGGTACTCCAGTTTGTATGATTAATTCTTCTGACTTTACATTCATAATTTTAACAATTTGATGTCTATTAGTGAGATACGATTTAATTAAATTGAGTTC